>JASAND010027959.1:0-42926 GCA_030248195.1 Trissonchulus latispiculum
CTAATGCCGGCACCATCAGAGGTTTGACTGGGAGACCTCCGTAAACCACAAAAATTTCGAAACTCTGGAACTTCCAGTCTTGCTACATCAGCCAGTGACTGACATCGGTTGATGCAGCTACCGTGTGAGTTAGGTCTTGAGGAAGTAGCCTTGCTTTTTCATCCATAGCCTACTCCTCAGCTTGATTGGAGGAAGGTTATGCTTCCCCAGCTGTGTGATATCCCCACCTGGATAGATCTGAGGAATCCTGTCATTTTCCCGGCTGCTGTGTTCTGTATTTGTTCCAGCTGTGCCTCCCTAGTGGTATGCAGAGAGGGGACCAAGATCCCATGGAATATTAAAGCAGTAACAGCAGCAGCAGAAGCAGCAGCAGCAGCAGCAGCAGTAATATCTTATATAAGTTATGTAGATTATCCTGAGATCTTTGTTTGAGACTCCTCAAGTTCCGCTGCCCAAGAATTGGCATATAGCGTTCCTTCACTTTTTGAATGTAACATAATGATTGAGTTTGAGTTTCCTGTCAAACTTCCAGAAACGCTGGATTTGAATAGTAAGGTAGCTGTTTCTGATACAGGGTCAGGTTGGGTGTGTGCTTTCAATGACTATGCTGAGTAGTGAAGATGCGACATTGCCATTGCTCCACATTAATCACCGTTAATGATTAATTAATGATATTAATAATTAATCTCCATTAATTACTTAATCTCAAAATCTTCCTCTGGTTGGGTGATACTAGTTGCGCCTCAGTGAGATAGGTTGTGCCTCAGTGACCCTGATTGTGAATTAACGAGAATTCAAGTGTTGTCTTACATTGTGTGCCTCCGCAGACACTGTGTGCTTACGTGGTGCTTACATATCACACAACTGAGCAAAGATTTTTGATAAACTGGGTCTTATTGCTTCAAAAGGCATATATATATATATATATATATATATATATATATATATATATATATATATATATATATATATATATATATATATATATATAATCTCAATCTCCGATAATAATAATAATAATGATAATAATAATAATAATAATAATAATAATGATCTCAATGATGCACCCCTTTTATCTACATATTTCTGAAACTTGCCAAAAGAAATTAGCTGAATACAACTCAAGATTGCATGAATGTTATGAATTGATGCTGTCACGCATATGCTGCTGAGAGATGCACCAGAAATACAATATAAATAAAATATAACATGTGAATGTCAACGACAAAAGTCATTAGAAGCCAACACAAAAAATTGTTATGTCACGCACAGTTGTTCCAGTTTCATATTTGGTTAGCAGACTTGAGTGTTTGTCAGCTGTAGCGTTTTTCCTGGCTGTAACTTGGGTTTCTCGCGCTTTCAGGCAAAGACAAACATTGACAATCTTAGAAGAACTTGATTGCTTGCTCTCTGCAAGAGGATATTAAACAGCAAAATAAGACTGCTAAAAGGCTAGTGACAAAATATGCTAAATTGCCACTTAAGGAGGGCGGTTGCATTTTGGCCGATTTTTCGACCATCTCCGATTTTGCTCATTTTCACATATTTTGTAGTCCCAATGGGTCCTCAAAACAATACAAGAGCGTTTTGCGTAATATTGCTTCTATCATGCTGTAGAGCCCTTCAAAGGTTACCTCGACATGTGTTAAACATAGGAAAATGAAAAAGTTAGGTTAAAAAGTTTGTGGCAGAAAAATGCTTCGCTGTATGCAAGATACAGCGCTACAACCTTGTTGTACATGTTAAGGACATATCAGAGATTGCAAATAACCCTTCGGGAACAATTCTGTTGAGTGTCGGATTTTTGGAAATTTTTCAGTCAAAATTTTGTAAAATTGGTGCTTTTTGTACCACGAAAAACAGGACCAGCGAAACATTTTCGCCTCTCCTGGACGATTGGCAAAAGCTACTGAAATCGCTTATAAATAGTTGTACTCTACGCATACACAGAATTCCTTGACAGTAGTTTCAAATTTCTACCGTTTGTAGCGTTTTCAAAAAACTTGCCACAAAATGGGCTAATTTTGCCAAAAATCATCATTTTGCATCATTTTAACGTTTTTTAATGCTTTCTCACTTGTTACCCACTCGAAAGTCACCAAAATTGGCACATAAAACTCTCAATGCCTGCCTGACATTATGGTAAAGGCAAATGCTTCAAGGTAGAACTTTTCTGTCGTGTCGGCTCCAGACATGTGCAGGAGGGGAAGTCCTGGGGGGGTGAAGGGCGGCCGAAGGTCGCCGAAAAACCGGATTTTTCCGGTTTTTTACTGGAAAAATCCGGATTCTGGGGGGGTGAGGGACCCCTCTGGGGGGGTGAGCTCAGGTCTGGGGGGGGGGGGGGGGGGGGAACCCCCCCCCCCCAAACCCCCCCAAGCACACGTATGGTCGGCTCCTTTGATCTCTTATAGGTCACAAAAGTCAATTTTTGAAATTTCAAAATATAGACAAATTGGGTATCATCCGATAGCTACTGATGAGCTGAACAACTTTTCTAATAGAATGCTGTGTCCGAAATGCGGTATCTGAAAGTTAGAGCAAGTTAAAGTTTGAGGGCACAGTTGGCTGAAAAAGGCTCAGTTCACAATTGCAGAATGTACGTGAACGACTGGATGGATATTCGGAGTCGTTTTAGCATTAAAATATTAGCCATCCCACAGAATTAGTTAGCCATATTAGTTGACCCAAATTTCGCTACAGTCCTGTCGCTACATGACCTTGGAGGGCAAATCACCGTGATTTTCAAGTTTTCCAACTTTATAGCTGAATATTTCTGTCACTGTTTGGTTTCGAACTCTAATGTTTTGTCTTGTTTTTGAGAACAAATGTACCTATATTGTGTGTGAAAATGAGCGAAATATGTGACTTTCGATTTTGACCCAAAGAGACACCCCCTTAAACATAAAATGCTAAGGTTGAAATCAGGGACCTTGATATACTCAGATAAACACAAAGCCTCAGATTCGACATATCTTGGCGAAAGGAGCAGAAATTTGGTATGGGAGTGTCTTGACCTAGCTGAGTTCAAATATCGCAAAATGTTTCAATTTCATACTATTAGATTTTTTGCTTATAGCAAGGGGGCACCAAGAGGAACCAAAACTTTCTTGTTTCAGTTTTTGCTTTAAAGCTTCATAATGGAGGTTTTTTGGGTCACCAAACACGAATTGAAAACCCGTTTTTATTCAGCTTTTCATTTCCTCACTAAACGCAAAGTTGAAAGCGTAAAATGAAAGCCTATAATGAGCTCATGAAACGCTATCGAAAACGGATTAAGCGCAACTGAACTGAATGAGTACCAGTCGAAGTTTTGGGTAAAAAGCTTATATTTTGGGTGCAAATTTGTGCCTTCATTAGTCGTTCGTGGCTCCGTGGAAACCAGTAGTGCCAGGGGTCTTCCTTTTCAGAATGCAAAATTCGGTTTTACTAAAACCCAACCCGATTTTATCCGCTCAGACAGCCCTTCTAGATGTGAAAAATATGAGACCTTGCAGTCTTTAGTGGGTGGTGCGGTACAATATAGTTAGGAACAGAGTTTTGGTCCATTGCTGCGCAATGTTTTCATTTCTTATAGTATTTGTAAAACTAATGCCCAGTGGAGATCTGTTATTTCTCACGAAGGACAAATTGCAAACAACCAAGATTTTCATGCTCATAAAACAAAACAAGCTAAACTATTAACATTTCCGAATAGTCTAATTACCACTTCTCAAAATAAAAATGGTAGAATAATGTTTATATACATATGTATGTATTAATAAAGAATTAGAGACATTCCAGTGAAACTTTAGTTTCTTGTATGTGCAATTTATTCCTGCAATTGTACATAGCTTCATTCTGTGTAAAATAAAATAAAGCTAAGCAAACTTTAGTTGAAGAATAAAATTAATAATAATACTAGAAGTAATTAGAAACCAGCAGCAACTGACTAAGACTTAATTCCGTATTCGCAAAAACATGAATGTTATGAATACAAGTGTCCCCAATTGAACTTTATCCCCCCTAAAGGAGTTGGAGGGGGAGTGTACAGTTCAATTGATCCCAGATTAGATTAATCATGTCTAATTGATGGATGAAGATTGAGAAGTTATGACACGTTTTATATCTGCGTTTGTAATAAAAGGCTGACCTAAAGTAAACGTACATACAATTTAGTCTTGCAAAACCAATTCGGCCCAATGTTAAAAACTAAATCAGACATTTCAGAACATCTAATGCAAACGGACTCGCTAGTTCGCTTTTCAATGCAAGAAACCAATTGGAACAGGAATTTCACAGCTAACAGCCACTCGAATCATTCCCTAGAGTTTGTCTGCGAATTGGTGATAACGCACCCGCACCATGTCTCGTACAGGAAATTTGTGATCCAAGACAGGTTGGAAGTAGGTATCAATAAAGTGTTTAGAGTAAAGATTTAGTAAAGTTTAGATACAGTAGCAGCAAGAGTACATAATGATAACAGTGTGATAGCAGGCGTGCTCTCTGTTATCAGCTGGAAAACCATGCTCTGCACACTAACGCCTTACCCCTCCCCACAAATCAAGCCCTAGTGAAATCCCCTAGGTTCTGATTTGTGGGGGTGGGTGGTTGACTGGGGTCTGATCTGATGTAGGGGAAGGTTATTGGGTACCCACCCATTTTTGTGGGGGGTAAGGCGTTAGCGTGCACTGCAGAGCTTGGTCTTCCAGCTGATAACAGAGAGCACGCATGCTATCACAGTTTATTATCAATATGTACTCTTGGCAGCAGTAGTATAAAGGATTAGGGTACCACTGTTACACCATTTTGTAGTTTTCCTGTTGTCAATGAAGTGTATATGGAATTTACAGCTTCAACTATCTTTTAGCACTAGCATTGACATAAAGTATGCGATCCGATCAACTACGTAGCCAGATGAGAAGTCGTATGATTCAGCTTATGATTTTTTCTGCAGAAAATTTGTAATTAAAACAGTCAGCTCATTTAAAGCTTTTTGCTTTTTTTATATCCAAGCAATCATTAGTTAGTTAAATATCATGTTTTGTAGCTTGACCATTGACAAGAATTACCATAGTAGAGTGCTCTGTGGACTGTGTTTAAGTGACCACTGACCAGTTATCATGACTTATGCTATGTGTGCACGTAACTCAGTGTATGCTTTTTTGTAACAATCAAAAAACCCGTACATCCCCGATTCCAATTTGAAAATCAGGAACTAAAATCGGAAGCTTCGTATTGGCTACGCCTCAAACAGGTTCTGATTGTTAAAGCAGCACAAGCTATTCCAAATGTTATAGCTAATTTTATTTAGGATAGATTAAAATTTATGAGCCTAATCCTGCTACCAGAGCTAATTTGTTTGTAATTCTTGATTCACAAAAAGAAATCAAAAATTCCTCAAACATAGAAAGAAAGAGGAAGTTTTGCGTCGTAAGTCTTGGTAATTAAAATTTGGCAGTCACGTGGTCTACCAGTCGCTGGGAGGGACGTATGTGTCAGAAATATGTCCAGGTGGAAGTCTGTCTTAATTTATCTAGACGACATCTGGCTGCCCTAACCTAATCTTTTCAAAAAATCCATTATTCATCCCTCTGAAAACAGTTCCCACAGAACCTAACCTGCTTGGCAAAGCCAACGTAGAAGACTTTTGGAGCTTTATTTGCTTTTAAATTATATATGTCCAAAATTCCTTTTCAAATTCTTAGGCAGAGGCCAAAAGTTTAGCCATACACATGTACCTAATGCAGCCATTAATACCAAAACTGGCCCATGGCAAATGTAGGTAAAATAGACAATACTCCAGAGCAGACATGTGCAGGAGGGGAAATTTGGGGGGGGGGGGTGAAGGGCGACCGAAGGCCGCCGAAAAACCGGATTTTCCGGTTTTTTACCGGAAAAATCCGGATTCTGGGGGGGGGAGGGACCCCTCTGAGGGGGGGGGGTGAGCTTAGGTCTGGGGGGGGGGGTGAAAATTCCCCCCCAACCCCCCCCCCCAAGCACACGTATGCTCCAGAGGCCAAAAATCATGCACAATTTTAATTTCTTTATAAAATTCTGTCCGGGGATTAAGATGAGAATGTAAGCTCAAATTCTGTCCAGTTCTTATGGGACTGTCCTTCTCAGACGGAGTCAATCCTTCATTTTCTGGAATTCAGCCATAACACCAAGCCAAGCCTAAATGTGGAAAACCCCTACAAGATGAAGTTTATACAATGACTTTATGTTTGATTGCAACACCCAAGGTTGAGTCGACCCAATTAAACTATTATCCGATATGAAAGAAAATTCAACCTACCGCAATACCGCTCGACCAAAACAGTGCGTGATTTTGCTTTGACAGCTAGCGTTCACAATACTGTGAAGTAACTGTAAAGGCCACTTTGTGATTTAACGATATCTACGGGTTGCCAAATTTTGGATTTTCGATTTTCCTGATTTTTATTTTCATTGAAGGTGGCAACTTTCCTGGTCATTTCAGGTTAAGGATAAGCTTAACCTCCTAAGGAGTGTCTTCAATTGCAATTTGGGTGGTTTTAGACAGCTCCCTAATTTCATTTTCCCACGCATCCTGCTAAATATCCCCTAAAAATTCTGAAAAAGTTAATCTACGCTTTACGTACGAAGCAAACTGCAATGCGTGAATAGACCCACCGTTTGAACTAAAGCAACCCATGTTTTATGACAGGGCTGGCATAGAAGAAGTAATTATATCGAAGATTCAGAAATTAACTATTATCAAGAGTACATAATATATAAGAGTGTGACATCAGGCAGCTCTCTGTTATCAGCTCAAGGTACATGCTCTGCACGCTAACGGCTGACCCCATACACAAACGTGTATACTCACTTCAAAGAAATTTGCACGCTATGTTTGCGTTCTGAAGCTCGAAGCAGACACAAATTGGACGCACGCAGGCGTTGTGTTTTCGAGCTTTAACACGTAAAGATACGACGAGTGAGCGTACAGAAACATGTACTGGGTACACGTTTGGGGGTCAGTCGTTAGCGCGCAGAGCATGTACCTGCTGCTGATAAGAGAAGGCTTGCCAGCTGTCATACTCTTATCTACTATGTACTCTTGCTATTATTAAGTTAACTTATTAAATTAACCTCAAAACGGATTTCTCTCCAACAAACCGAAGATGACCGTCTTGAGAAAAGGTTGGGATGCCGCCTGCATAATTTGCAAGACAGCTTGCATGCTGCTTTGTGAGCCAACGGAATACACTTACCAGTTTCAGTTTTTTTAACCTGAGTTCCATTATGGTACAATAGTGCTCATTTGAGATTGCTGATTAAGCCGTTTGTGTTAGTTGTAACTGTTGACCAAAAACACGGTGACACTTAGATTGGCCAAAAAGGTTTTCTTCTAGACAAGCCGTTAGACAGAAAATGTTCAAAGGATAATTTGTTTGGTGCTTTCTTCCTTTGATTTGCACTCGCAGTTCCTCCAGTAACTACAGGCATCACTCTTGTCGTGTAGATGATCAATACAGTAGTATTTGTTGTTGACAATACGAGTTACTGCTAGTAATTTCTACATGACATCGCTGGTTGGTAGTTTTCACCGGATAAACTTTGGTACAATGGATTACAAGTTGAATTAGTATATAATATCATGATTACTCGAACGCTGATAACACAAACTGGATATATGAGGGCAAAATTGATTATGGGTATTGAAGACTGAAATTTTGAAAGCTTTTCATATTTCAATCTTTCAACACCCTGTAGGTGATTTTTTAACGGCCGCTTCCTGCCGGATTTATTTTGGGAGCGGCTGCCCCCGCCCTCCCGCACATACCCTCTTTTCCATGAACACAGGTCTATCCGGCGAGAAAACTACAGATTATTCTTATAGAATCTACAAGTGTGATAGCTCACTTAAGAAAGGGTTGTGGAAAAAGTCGAAAAACTACCGGTTTCTTTAGTATTTTGCATAATTTTTACAATTGGAGAGGTCAGTTAGCAGATACAAAATTTACTTTTGAGGAAACTACAAGAAGTTGCGTCAGTGACTGACCGTAGTGACTGTCAGGAATTCCTGTAATTTCTACTGGAGTCTTTTTAACAGTTAGTGCTAACTGCTAACGAGCTTAGCAGTCGTGTCCAGTCCAGGAAGCTATTTATTTCATAATCCAGTTGGAGATTTTAAACAAGTCTTCGTATGCTTTACACTATACAAAATTCTTACATCAACTCGGGTCTCGATATTTGGGGGGTCTACTCCGACTCCAACTAGGAGTCTGTCCATGAATAATTCCTAAATCTGAAAAAAGGTCAACCCTAAGATTAGCAAACATTGCGAATTTTTTACACTTTTGGGCAAAATTATTTAAAAAATAAAGACGTTTATAAAATGTTTTGAAAAGATCGCTAAAATTTGTTAAAAATGCGCATTTTTGGGTAAAATCTCTAAGGGATCTATACACCCTTGTCCCCCTAAACGAGAAAATCTACCCTTTTTCTCCTTCTCGCTGAGGGTCTACCAGTTTTAAGTAATTAATAAGTAGTTTTGAGAAACCTTGCACGTGTGGTATCAATCAATAAACCTTTGACCATGAGCAATCATGGCACATACAACTCATCACTTACCCTGAGCATTTTCATCGTTTCGACAAAGTATGTTCCAAGATTTAGCGTAGTTAAATTGGTCACTTTCTAGTTATTGGAGCAAAGCAACAAATTGGGCAGCCGTATTTATAATTGTATCTACTGTAAAATCTAAAATCTGCAGCCTGTTGTTCTTTACCAGATTCATATTCTTGCGCCTGTACCTCACAGAATTAAGACTAAATCGATCAAGTTACTTTGAAATGCAATATCCAACGACATTTCTTTCTGTCACTCCTTTGGTGTAAGTGAACAGAATTTTCTATTCTCAATGTCTAGATTATCTCGTAACAGTTTTTGTGATGCACAAAATCCAAACGAAAACTAAATTGTGCTAGCGTGGATAAAAAGAAATTATTAATCTGTGTGAGACTGCTGCCGTTAGTGCTTTATCTAATTGTTCTCTACCGTTGTGGGCGCATTTTCCCAGAGGTGGGACGGTTATGAAATGTACCAGATATTATGTAGCTACTGTAATAGGCTCTCCAAGCACATAACTCGTATCCAAAAAATTCCGGATTTTGGGAAATTTCCTCGACTGTGGCCGATTTGGTACTCAAGTGAATACTGAACGCTCGTCGAGCTGAACAGCTTTACTTTTTGTGAAAAGCTTTGGAAATACTTCTATCGCAAGTTATCTATTCAAAAATCTGAAAATCCGAGAATTTACGAAAACCAGAATTTTGAAATTAAAACTTGTGGCTACGATTTTGCTTAATAGATATTCATAGGTAATAATTAAATAATAAATAAAATTAAATAATGAGATAATTAAATACTAGAATTTACTACGATAAGAAGTCTGACCTAGATAAGAGGAAAACGGCGCGACAAACAGTTAATGCCGGTGAATTTCATTCTGTGTTAAATTATTTTAATTATAAATAATCAAACTATAATATGTAGTTTCAGAACGTGACTCTGTGAAGCGCGGAACGTGGGGTCGCACTTAGTCTACGCTAGTGTTGAGCGTTGGCCGGATTTTTCGCGGCCAAGGCTTGGCCGGGCAACGGAACTGCCAACGGCTAAGTGGCAATTCGTTGGCCGTTGGCCGGCCAAATGTCAATGGCCGGCCAACAACCAACTGCCAACGGCCAACGGCCAATGACCGGCCAACCTTCATTTGGCTGAGTATGTAACAAGCCAAACAAAAGTAGCCCCTTTAAAGCTTCTACCTTTTCTTTTAAATTGCTTTAACTGTTATACATCACTCTAAATACGTCACCTTTTTAGCAATTGTTTTATCTGTGTTGGATTTTTAGCTTCCCTCCTAAGTTCCTACACATCCATTTTCAAAAACATATATAAACTTTAAACTCTTTTCTTTCAGTTTCCGCCCCTGTAAATGCATAATTGAGGTATTGCGCATGGACTTGCTAAATGAAGTTGACCCAATCTCAATTATGGAATCTCAGTCACAGTTTCTGCTTTATACTCCCAGCCAGTATAGGGGTACACAATAATAAACGAAAGAAAGAAGGATGTCACTACAGCACCTCCGACCCGAAAAGTTCGGGCCTGAGATGGGGATCGAACCCACAACCTTTGGCGAACTAGGCCAACGCTCCACCGATTGAGCCACCCAGGCACAATCGAACCAAGCTTAAGTTTGAATTCGTTTCAAAACTGTAGTGACACGTTTTTGAATAGGCATATTGGCCTGTAGCCGAACACCGGACTGACTAACTTATACCTCGAAGGGGAGCCTGCATGTAGGAATTAACAACTCTACCAATTTAGAGTTCTCTAACTATGCTACAAAACACACCACACTAGTTCTGCATAGTTACATACATACATCTAGGCCAAAGAACTCATCAAGTAGTGGCACAAAACACACATGCAGTTAACATATAAGACAATATAACTGTGATGAAACTGTAAAATACTCTTTCCAATACTCCCACTTAGTTTACAGATTCAAGCGTCCAACCAATTTTAAGAGATTTTTTTTTTAATTTTTTTTTTTTTTTTTTTTTTTTTTTAGTTTAAACAGTTCAAATATATATATATATATATATATATATATATATATATATATATATATATATATATATATATATATATATATATATATATATATATAATTCACAAAACTCATAATTATAATTTCTTCGTAAAACCGCCACACAAGGCATTCCCACAGCACAAAAATGAACTCCACATCGCTTTCCTGCTCTTTTTTCTCCAAGTGAGTATCCCTGTCGCACCGCCAGCTAATGTGACTTCGTGTCACCATAGCTCTGGTACCCTGACGGTTAGGTAGGACAGTCGCTTTTGAAATGACCTTGACGACCACAATCTAAGCACTTACCAGCAAATTTATTACCAGACTTACCGTTGGTGCTGCCGCCACCACCATCACTGATTTCTCGTTTCAGCTCCTCATTGACTATAGCCTGCTGAACGTAGCTCAGTTTGACAGAATCCCAAGCTTCCAACACAGTGACCAAAACAGAAAAACTCGGTCGCAAACTAGACAACAAAACACCTACCTGATCCTCTTCCGCCACAGGAGCTCCCAATGCTGCCAACTTATCCGTCAATTCTTTCAGCCTTTTCGGGTGACTTTGTACTGAAACTCCTATTTCCAGCTTGAAATATTGCTTCTTTAAGAAGAGCTTGTTAGACAAAGTTTCTCTTTAAAAATACTGCTTGAGGGAGTTCCAACAGTCCTGGGGCTTACTGCCATCGCAGGACGTCACCAGGTAAAGCGTAACGGATGAATGGCCATCGCAATCATCGAAAAGGCTTCACCACCTTTCTTTGATTCAACCTTCGGCCCGCAGCATTATTTTCCAAAATTTCAGTCCCACCTACCACACCCCATAGTTCCTTAGCCCGAAGTAAATGCTTCATTTGGAACTTCCACGTCGCCCATTTTGTAGCATCCAGCTTTTCAGTAGTGCTCTTTTCCTCTGCCATATTGAAAAGCAACCCTGGACCCCAAATACGGCGAGTGACTGGGAATTTACAGCGGGACTGGGACTGGGACTGGGCCCGTAACGTGTAGGTTAACAACTCCACCAACATAGAGTTCTCTAACAAAACACACCACACTAGTTCAAATGTGTTGTTAGTTCGATTGACACCTCGGGCCCGATTTCTTTCAGTCACAATTGCGTACTGAAACATCTTAATTTCGTTTTTATTCACTGCTAATATTCGTGTTCTCTCTAGATTTTTCGACAAAATTTTAAATGTCTTTACTGTTTTAACGAATTTTAAAAGCTTATAAAAGTATGGTAAATTTTGACATAGAAAGAGTTCAGATTATGTTCAATTGAAAACCAAATAAAGGTAGACACCTGAGGAATTACAACATTACCATAGATTTCGATTATAGTTTCCTGTCGTCGAAGCCTTACTGAAATTCAATTGTATAATCATTTTACATTATTTTCAGGACATGGCCCTGTGGACTGAACGGTTTATCTTGCAGTTAGTTTACACATTGGAAGGTTGTCCAATGGTAGGCAGCAATACTGTGATAATAGCTGCCATTCTTTTACGAAAAAAGTTTCTAAAAAAAGAATTTTGCTTTCTTTTTGGTCTAGCCGTCGCTGACTCTTGCTACGGATTTGCGACATTTGCTGCAGGAATTCGACGGACACAGTTATCGATCCAAGGAAAACTAACAGACATCATTGACAACTGGTCCTGTATTGAGGAACCGCATGTTGTACCATTTATATTTGGAGAATACTACGCAACACTGATGCTTATACTTATCTCAACAGAGAGATTGATTGCCTGCTGCATTATTCGAATTTACCAATGGTTTACAATGAAAGCGCTTGCTATTTGTACGTGTTCAGGTGCATTTATGGGAGCTGCACTAACTGGCCTCAGCCTTGCAGTCACCAGTCTGCAACAATATCAAATAAACATGACCAGATACTGCTTAACAGACTACACGCTGGAACCTAATATCATGTATTTCTGGCAGAGTTTCCATTGCTTCGGTAGCCTTTTTAGCGTCCTCATATACTGTGCTGCCGTCGTGGCAACACATACTTATTCTGGCAAAACATTAATATCGAATGCCTCAAAGCAGTTGAGAATAAGGCAGGTTAGGGTCACCTATACGTTATCGTCTCTAATTATATGCACGTTTGCTATAAATAGGGTTCCTCATTTTTTGATTGTATATGGCTCCAACTATTTGCCAGACTCCGCCGTCAGCATGCTTATTCCAGCCATGGTGATAATGATAAACCTCAATTTTGCATTTAACATCGTTCTTTGTTGCTCTGAAAACGAAGAATTACGATCGGCCATCGTTTCTCTGTTTGCAGCAGTCAAGACTCACCAGACTTCTTCAAAAATTAAGTCACTCATCTAGTAACAAGCAGCATATCAGTATTTACCACGTGATATTGAGCTGACCAGTAATAGCGAGTATGATAACTGGGAATAAACCGTCGAGACTTATTAATTTAGGTTTTATTAGAACTGTGCATTCGGTAAGTAGGGATTTAATAGAGGACTGCTCTAAATAGAGTAGTATTTTTGAGCGTGTATATTTCAGCAAGATTTTCGGTACCTGTTTAGATTCTGCCCTTTCACCGACAGTCTATTACTCTGTTAGATAAGTTTCACTTAGGCTCAGGTCGACTAGAACATACCTCTCCTCCAGGCCATTGTTTCCAACTGCACTCCGTACTCATTCGTAAAGTGTGGATGGTTCGCATGCCTTACAATGTCTTGCAAAAACATGAAATGTAGAATTGAACGTATAATTATATAGTCTCAAATGGGCAATCGAATCTCTTGAGTGACCTTTAATGATACTGCAAAGACGTAAACTGTTTTAGTAAATTTCATATGCAAATTGCAGGTTTTAACTTATATGAAAACAAGTTGAAATGATTTTACTTTATTGTTGTTCAGAAGATTGAGATTGAGATTGAGATTAACTTCTTCTTATTTGCACACCATGCCCCGATGTCTCGGGCAGGCAAACTGTTCAATCAGATTCATTCTTGCTCGTTTTTATCCTAGCACATGGTGAGCAGTGGTAACCCGCACCACCGTTTGCTCTTTATACAACACTGTGACTTGACGTATGTATGTAGGAATTAAGAAATTTTCCAGATAGTGATAGATTTGTACAACTTTACGCAATGTTACCCATATCAAAGGTACGCAACCATTGCGGCAAAACCAAAGCAGTAGAATCAATAGCGGTGCAGGATGCAGCTTTACCATGCAAAAATTGCCTACATGAAGAGATTTGTTAAACTAATCTGACAATCAACTGACAGTCAAATATTGTTCAAAGCTACAGTTTTTGTCATAATCTGACAGCTATTAAGAAGCACATAAAAATAAAAACATATAAGATAAAAATGAGGTTTTATACGCTATAGAAATTCATTACCTTTCAATGCTGCTGTCAACATCCTGTGTTCAAGTGGAACTAGCTTTTCTTTAACTGTGCTCAACAGTTTTTTCAACAGGATTCAGCAGTGCCTTCTCATTCGTCTTCTGGTGAGTGGTGATGTTAGGCGACTTCTTATGTGAAGATATGTACAAATAGTTTGAATAACATTGTGCAAAACCGTTGCCATCTAGATATGTTTTAGTTCTTTCATATGTATTAAAAATCCAAAATCATAAGATTTCGGTAAAACATTAGGAATTAGGTTATATAATGCTCAATGAAGTCAGCATGGACAAAATACAGATATCTAATTGATGGTATTGGGATTGACCAACATTTTGCTTGTTGGCTTGGCTTGGCTGTGACGGAGTTTGGCCAGCCAATTGGACACTGGTCGATACGTAGGCCCTTGGCCGGTGACCGACCAACGGGCCGGTAATTTGGCACTTGCTGTTGGTTGGCCGTCAATTGGTCATTGCTTACTTGCTTGCATACCTTGGATAGGTGCAATTTACTGGTATTTTTTACCAAATTTTTAGCTCCAATCCGCGATTATTCAGTCTTACTTTTGTTGCAGTACTGCAGCGAACTGATGATACGTTGACCACTAGGTGCATTAAAAAACTAAGTTGTTAGCACTAGATAAGTAGGCTACGGCTATACACTAGACAACAGACTTTGCTTCACAGCAGAATCGTATGAACTGACAAAACAGTGCCTTATATCAGCTCAAGCTAATTTGCACACATATATATCAGTCTAACAACTATATCAGTCACAAGGCTGCCTGAACCAGTGATTATACACAGAAGAAACACAATAAAGTTAGCACAACGCGTTAGTATTACAGATACATTTAAAAACTAAGATGTTAGCACAAAATCTGTATGCAATCAGCCACTTTTATTGAAAATAATGCCTAAGTAGAGTAAGTGAGGGCGGACGTATAGACGGACGGAAAAGCTGGAGCTAAGTGTCAACATCTTGTTCGTCCGTCAATTTTAAATTGACTCATTTTAACTGGATTTAGCGCTTTAATTCTATTTAGAATGAGTCATTTTCGTTATAATAGAAATTTATTTCATCAAAACTAACAGTTTCTTTGTGAGCAATGTTTTAGATCTCGCAGCTTCTCGAAATTTGTCCGAAACTTCCAACTAAAATTAGTCTTTCTTCATTTTGTACTTTAGAAATCTCATCAGAAATCAATGACAATCTTTTTCGTGAAGCTGTTTTTAAATTACGTCAACTTTTAGCAGTTTCTAATTCTCAATAAATTATTTCAGAGGTCTATCAAGCTGTTTTGTTTGCTTAACGCTTTACTAAAAAGCATTCATTGTTTTTGATTGACAGGCACAGACGTTAGAGACTGGACTAAGGAAGGAGCGAGTGCTTGTTGAGGTTCCATATTCTGATCTTGTGCATGGGGCAGCTCTGCTTTCTAATCTAGGTATTTTGAATATTTTAAAATTTTGGAAAGTGGAGGTCGAACCCCGAAACCTGAGAGGTACCATGGCAATGGAGATTAAGGTGGAAGCCCCCAACGTTTTTGATGGGGGCACCTCTGGGATCCCCTCAGGACCCCGGACTCAGGACTCAGAACTTTTCCCCAAAAATGGTTTTTAGATTTATGGCAAAGATCGCATTTTCAGCCGTTTCTAAACTTTCACCCATGAAGTAATTTTAACATTAGACCACAGGTGGAAAAGGGGGGAAAGGGGAAATGTCCCCCCTCGGCGAAGTCGCCCACAAAGGGTCGCGAAATTGCTCCCACAAGGGGTAAGAAAATTGCCCAAAAAATAGGTTTTACTACTAAAATTTCCAAAACTTTTCCGGCTTCGCCGGACTTTTCACTTAAAATTACTGTTTTTAGCTGAAAAACGTCCGGAAAACGTGTTTTAGTTAAAAAATTGGGGCTTTTTGCTAATAAGTGGCCAAAATAGCTTAAAAATCCTTTTCAAAAGTACCCCTAAGAAAAATCGCTCTCACAAGGAGTACCCAAATTTGCTTCCACAAGGGTCAGTGAAATTAGACCTCCCGTTCAGGTATGCATTAGACAGTGGGCTTAAACTCAAAACTTGATTGTTATGAACTATTGCTTTGATTAAACTTTAGTTTTGTTTTTAAACTTCTACACGTTTGAAAAATATATATATATAAACTTTTTCAGTGTTTATTTCAGAGTTTACTTTATTAACTTTTGAACCTTCAGTGAATTTCACACAGTTCTAAAGTCTGACCAAAAAATGTAGAAAGCGAAATTGTTTGCTTTATATCTCGTAAACGCTTCAAGATAACTGCCATAAATTATATATTTTCTGAACCGGAATGATGAGATCTTTCTTCTCGTGAAAAAAGTTTTTTGAAATTTCCCGTGCGATTTCAAAGGGTGCCGCTTTTATATGTCCAGAAGGATTGGTAAATGCTACAACCACGATTTTTTCAGGAAAATTTTCCCCTTGTCCGAATGTCCTACACACCAAATTTCAGCTTTTTTGGGTTGAAAATTGCGTGAGTTATTCCATTTTTTAGATTTTCAAAATCCTTTGATCTTTGCAGCTTTTTCGACTTTGACTGGTTGCTACTCGCCACTCGCTCAACGAAAAAATTTTTTGATTGGATTTTCAGGACCGCCTGGGTGTCCGCTTTCATCTGATATACGTGGTATTTCAAAATTTGAAAGTCGATTTTTTCGAAAATTACCACTTTTTGACCCAAAATTTCGGCAAAGCGAATCCACCAAAAGTAAATAAAAATAACATAATCATGAAATTCATTATGAGCTGAATCCAACGATATAAAGTTTTCGTGGCTACGACTTATATTGCGCCAGCAATGAATTTTTAAACATTTCCCTTATTTCAAGCTGGTTTTTGGCTTCCTTTGATGTTGCCGCCTAGATTTACCTGAACCAGCGTAAACTAGCAAAAACCAGCTGAAATAAGGAAAATGTTTAAAAATTCATTGCTGGCGCAATATAAGTCGTAGCCACGAAAACTTTATATCGTTGGATTCAGCTCATAATGAACTTTATGATTATGTTATTTTTATTCACTTTTGCTGGATTCGCTTTGCCGAAATTTTGGGTCAAAAAGTGGTATTTTTCGAAAAAATCGACTTTCAAATTTTGAAATACCACGTATATCAGATGAAAGCGGACACCCAGGCGGTCCTGAAAATCCAATCAAAAAATTTTTTCGTTGAGCGAGTGGCGAGTAGCAACCAGTCAAAGTCGAAAAAGCGGCAAAGATCAAAGGATTTTGAAAATCTAAAAAATGGAATAACTCACGCAATTTTCAACCAAAAAAGCTGAAATTTGGTGTGTAGGACATTCGGACAAGGGGAAAATTTTCCTGAAAAAAATCGTGGTTGTAGCATTTACCAATCCTTCTGGACATATAAAAGCGGCACCCTTTGAAATCGCACGGGAAATTTCAAAAAAATTTTTTCACGAGAAGAAAGATCTCATCATTCCGGTTCAGAAAATATATAATTTATGGCAGTTATCTTGAAGCGTTTACGAGATATAAAGCAAACAATTTCGCTTTCTACATTTTTTGGTCAGACTTTAAATTTATTTGTGCGAATAAAGAGAACTAATGACGTTGTCCCAAAATATCTTTTCAATTAAGAGATAAGCAGTCACCACTGTTCTATTCACAGAACGCTTTCACAGAATAATCTTCTCCGTTCACTTTGCAATATGCGGATAGTAGTTGCACAACGTGTTATAATCAGTCAACAAATTCTTAGTTCAATATCATTATTCAATCAAATCATGCCATATCATATCATAACCATTCTTTGCTGCAGAACGTTGTGTAATTTGCACATTTTAATATCTATCAAACATCATTAATAAACAGATTAAGTTGGTCTTCTTTTCACTGTCGTTGCAGTCCTTTAAGCATCTGCTGTTTTTTCTTAGCAGTAGCCATTTACAAATCAGTGTAATTTATTCGGATTGCGCTGTTGAAAATTACAGCCTAGAAAATTGTGACCATTTCTACTGATAAGTCAACAAGAGAACCCCTAAAAGGGGTGTGGTTCTGCATCTGAGATATTATGTTAACTTGAACAAAAGACATTTGGAACCACAATTTGCAATTCTTTGTATTTGAGTCATAAATCTGCAAATCTGACTGTAGGTTTCTCGTTCGGCCTATTTTAGTACAAATTCACTCTCAGATTCAGACATTCTGCGAGCTAACCTTTCTTTCTTGTTTTCACAGACCAGTCGCCCGTTTTAAGGTCAAACAGTTGTTTTGACACTATACCATCGCAGGCATTTTAATAGTGGGTAGTGTTTGTTGCTCGGCCTTACGGTTCGATGCGTGTTTGGGCAATTTCCTATATGACTAAAAAATGAAATCGAAAATTACACTTAGTCCGCTGCATTTTAGCAAGATTTGGAGTTTATTAACACAACAGTTACATGCTTTGTTTACTCCAACCACAGCAAATATTGTCAAAATGGCAACCGGCCGGTTATCAAGTTACTAGTGAACTGCATTCGAAATCAACAGATCTAATTTGCATAAATACTGGGTTCCCTGAAAGCTGTTATAATGTGAAAAGTTTAGGGGGGGCAATGACAGTATTAGCGCACCGAAAATTCTGGATTATGAAGGGAAAAATTTGGAGGGGCACATAAATTAAAACTTGCCTTTATACCCACCAACAACCAATTATAATAAGTCAACAAATTCTCAGTACAATATCATTATTTAATCAAATCATGCCACATCATATCATAATCATTCTTTGTTGCAGAACGTTGTGTAATTTGTACATTTTAATATGTATCAAAAGGTACTGTTAAACAGATTAAATTGGTCTTCTTTTAACGGGCGTTGTAGTCCTTAAGTTATCTGCTGTTTCTTCTTAGCAGTAGCCATTTACAAATCAGTGTAATTTATTTGGATTGCGCTGTTAAAAATTACAGCCTAGAAAACTGTGAGCATTTCTACTGAGAAGTCAAAAACACTTTTTCAATTTTAATTGGAACAGCTTATTAGCTCAGCCTAGTTGTGACAACTGCTATTTCTTTTGTGAAATTGACAGGGTATGCTAGAACAGCTGCTAAATCTGTTTAAAACCGCAGTTGCAATAGGCTAAGCTTAATCATCTATTATCACGCACCTAATTTGTTTTAACAGATTCGCCACCTGATCAGATTGGCTGCCAGAACATTCGCCGCCTACTATATGGAGCAGCAGATCGCTGAGAAATTGGATAAGGACCTTGTTGTCCACACCATCGAGCGATCTTCCCAGGCATGTAAAGTAGCCCTTATTCTTGAAACACCTGGGCCTTACTTCTATAAGCGATGCGTTCGTGGACAAGTTTAAGAAACTGATGTCCTATCATTTAGAACTATGTATGATGAAGTCGAAATCATGAACTTCTGATTTCGCATAAACGCATCATAAATATCTTTTAAGGTCGTGCATTCTCTTGGTTACCTATGCTTCGTCATTGTAGTTTAAGTGCAACACACAGGCGCTCGAAGCACTTTCAACGGAAATAATCTGTTTCTGTAAGTTGAAAAGATTAATTTGAGCAGTTGGCAGTAAATTGTCTGCTCTTACGGTTTTAATTGTTTTAGGGATAGTTAGCGACCTGGAGGTAAATATAGTGAAATTAAAGTTTGCGGCATGGTATTCATTGGCCGAAGGCGCCAACAAAGAGGATTTCAACAACCTAATGTCGCCGCAAGCACCTCCACCCACCAGCAGCGGCACCTTAGCTGGCAGCCACGCGCAAGTCAGCTCGCCTGAACTGCCAGCTGTGGCTAGAAAACGCCGGCATGCCGACGTGAAGAACGTTCTTTTCATCAGGGCCCCCAAAAACCCTCGCCATCTAGAAGTGAAGTGGCTGGACGAGGAAGAGGAAGAGAATGAAGTCTTGGAATTGTCAGGATGAAAAAGAAACCTAAATTTGGCTGATGTGCGGTGTGCAGATTAGGAGTTACTGTAGTGCTGGTTTCTCGACACAGGTTCCGCACACGCAACCACTGGATTATGACTCGGAATCATCTGAGGTCGTTCACTAATCCATATTTCAGTAATAATGCCAAAATGGAATCAAAAACTTCGCTTGTTAACCACTTTGTTGCCCAACTATGTAGACAGTAGACAGTAGACAGTATAACTAATATTGGTGAAATTGGCGCTCTGCTCGGATCTGTCTTGCTCGCACTTGTTCTTAAAGATGAAAAGAGTTTGGTGATATATTTGTAAATTTTCACATTAATCCGTGCCAGATTGAATCTACTAGATTGGATTCAATCGACAAATAACCTTGGCAAGAAATAAAAGCTGGTAGTATTTTATGTCGGTACCCGTTGTATATGTGGCAGCAGGTGCAAGTTTCTAATCAGACACTAATAGTCTAACATAACAGGTTCAGCAGACCGTGTTAGAGTCGGTAAGCAATAAGCATTGCAAACAAGGTGAACAAATAGTACAGACGTATGAATCGTAATAAAGATACTGCTTCGTATCAGTAGGCTTAATAGTAGGTATAGCAAATAGCTCAATAACAGCGTATAAGTAGGTCTGTCACAATTCTGCCGCGGCGGAGTTCCACCGAAATGTCCAAGAAGTTCGCCTTGCTTCCGCCAAGGCCAACTTTCAGCTTAATGCTGAGAGTTTGGCTGTTGGCAAAACCCAAAAACTGTTCTAACCCATGTTGGACACCATCCCAAGTGATGAAAATAACATCAATGTATCACCACTACACCAAAGGTTTGTTTTCAGCAAGCGAAAACAATTTACTTTCGAACCCATACCCCATAAAGATGTTAGCGTAGTTGGGCCATCAATGTCATTTCAGTTTGGATAATAACTCCTTCTAGCTTGGTAGCTCAGTTGACAGAGCGTCGGAGCGATAGTCAGGAAGTAGTGGGTTCGAATCCCACCCGAGGCCCAAATTTTTCAGGTCTCAAGTGATAATTTCATTTCTTACATTATCAATCTTTCCTAGGTCTGCTTTCCTTAAACTATTCTATCCGTCATTACTTCATCATTGAGGACACAGTACCTCCCGTAGTATAAATTTGACCAATGGTTTTAATTAAACATCATCAAGAGGACATAATATAAGAGTGTGACAGCTGGCAAGCTTTCTGGAACCAGCAAAAACTATGCTCTGTTCGCTGACAGCCTACCCCCTTCCCAGATTGGACCCCAGTGAACAAAGTGAATTTGCCCGCTACGTTTGTGTTCTAAAGTTCGAAACAGCCACAAATTACACAGTCTAATTTTGAGCTTAAGCACATAAACATAGAGCGAGTGAGCGTGTCCCCGTTTGGATCCCGTACCCATATAGGGGCGGAGTGAGAGGTAATCAACTTGGGAAAGGTGTAAGCCGATAGCGAACATAGCATAGTTTTGACTTTGACTGAATAGAGCGTGGCGCTTGTTACACTCTTATACATTACGTACTCTTGGCATCATGTACTGTCATTTTGACTTGGTTTCAGACACAAAGGAGGTTCAGGAATTCAGATTCTTCACGGCACACATTCGTTGTTGTAGCAACGGGTACTTTCACAGTCGAACTCACTTTCGCAGAACTCCCCGTTAGGCACAACACCAATCTCTTGGAAGTCGGGTGCACATCTGTTCTTGAAGCAGTAGCTGCTGACACAATCCAGATGATTGACACAAGACTCCCCTCTTCCAAGCAGATTTGATACACAATCTGAAGCAACGACACTGAGCTATTACTATTTTAATTAAATTTTCGTTTTTAAACTACCGCAGAACTGTAGTTCAATTTTGATAAGTTTACGTTTCGACATAGACTCTAAGCATTTTTGGATAGGTCTAATTTGTTTATGATAACCTAAATCAAGCCAAATATCGAAAGTAAGCATTCTGCACCATTAGATTTCATCCGTATACGCACACCTGTCTCGAAAATTTGCAAAGCTCCAATTAAGCTCAAATTTGGAATGGGTGCATTTCTGTCTGACACATGTCTGATCAGTCTGTGACAATTTTTCAGTTTTTCGAAGGGAGCCAAAGGGAATTAAAAAATGTTGGGCTTCGATTTTGCTGAAAACTTGTATATAGAGTTTCTGGGTCGCTGAACACGATTCTGAAAACCGTTTTGATCCAGTTGTTTGTAGCTAGAAGTAAGGTTAAAACCTAAGCTTACATTTTTAGCTTGTGCTCACCAAACAAAAAACTGTATTGAAATACAGTTGTCAGAATCGTGTTCAGCGACCCTGCAAACCTCTGTATACAACTCTGCAGCAAAATCGGAAACAAAAAGTTTTTGGTTCTCCTTGAAAAACTTAAAAATTTAATTTTTTAAAAAAATTTAAATTTTTGTCATAGATGGATCACAAATGTGGGACCAATATAACTTTATCCCCCCCGAACCCCAATTTTACTTTATCCCCCCAGAATTCTAAATGGACTAATTCAGTGTCAGATTGTGTTTTATTGGTATTATTGGTACAGACGGATGCAGTTGAACACATTTCTGATTGATTGGTAATCAGTAGATTGCACCAAATACGTTAAGCTGAAGATTATGTTTATCTTTAGTTTATCTCAAATTTAACTCGAGATTAAATGTAGTTTAAGTTAATCTTTTAGCGACCGTTGCACCAAATAAGTTCAGGATTAACTTTAGATTATCTTTCGATTAAACTGAAGATAATCGGAAACTTTTAATCCTACTCTCGACCAGGTTTAACACAGGATTAACTGTTCTTTGTATATTTAGACCTACTATGACTTGAAAATATAGAATTTATCTAAATCCAGCCCGCATTTTATAAATTATTGCCTAAGCACAAGTGTTGGTGTAATTTTTACAAATTGAAATTTTCTATAAGCGAAACTTTTCTATAAAATTTCAAGAGCAAAATTTGCAGAATCGCTTATGCTTCATTTAAAAGACTGCAAATTATATTTTGACATGAATTGAGGTGTTTGATTTTGAGATTTGATTTCTGAAAAGCGGAGCAGAATTATGTAAGAGGTAGAGGCGATTGCTGTTTATATGATATTATATACCCAAAAGTGATAAAACTAGGAATTCTAAGAGCAACTACATATTTACATTAACATGTGTGGTTAATGGCTACTGTCTGCTTTGCACTTCGAATTAACAATAATCAGAAGTTAAACTTATTCGTGTGAGCCGAGGTCGCGTGATAATCTGCAAATTAGATTAAAATTGGCGTATTGCTATTGGTCAGTTGCTATCACGTTATTGTATGTTATTGGTCAAAACGCGTTCATATGAGAAATAGTTTAACTTAAGATAAACTTCAGATTAAGTCAATAATAGTTTAGCTTTTCTTAATCTGATTTGGTGCAATGCGAAAACGTTTACCATTAGATCAAGTTAATCTTGAGGTTATCTATTCTAATGTTAATCGTAAACATAAGTTAAACTGAAGTTAATCATAAACTTAATCTTAAAGTTTAAGCTTATATCTAGGGCTGTGACCGGGCCGTGAAGCGGGCCCGGGCCTGGGCCAGCCCCGGGCTGGCCCGGCCCCGATTTCATGGAGTGTGGCTTCGGCCCGTCTACCCTGCAAAGCCCGGCCCGCTTAAGGCCCGCGGGGCCTGCCGGGCCGACGGGGCCGACCGGGCCAGCGGGGTCTGTGGGACCGACGGGGCTTACGGTGCCGTCGGAGTCTCTTAAGCTATGATTCATTTATGTGTGTGTAGGTGTAGTGTATGCACATACATGTACATATGCATACACGTAGGTATATTATAAATACATATTAATACACAATGAATATATGAACAATTAGTGTTACAATACAATGTGCGTGTAAGCTAAAGCTAGAGACTTAAATGCAAAGTTCAATTGAGCATTGCATCGTTTTCTAACCCTGTTGAGACATCAGCAGCCAGTCTTGTACATAACAAAAACACAACTTGCAGAATGCCCTCAATGCTTACTACGGTTATCTTGTAGTCAAGCCAGTTTCAAAGCTTTCTGATTTCAGCGACTTGGGATTATTTGTGAAGTTTGTTCCTTCCCGGTGGTTCATTTGTTTTTACTTCACGTGTTTGCGTTTCTTAATTTTTGGTAATTGCTGAGAAATGCATAGGTAAGATAGGGTTTTGACAGTGTGTAGATTAGTCTCCATGCACTGTTTCTGCGGTTTTAGAAAAACCTTGCAGCTCAAAGTCGAGAAATTTCAATACACATATACCCAGTTAGAGCACACCACAACTCGGGCCCCTAACAGGCCCGGGTCGGCAGGTTCACGCCGTGTAACGGACTCCGAACCCGGACCGGGCCGTGGAGCGAGCGCCAAACAGGGACCGGGCCATGAAACGGCCTCTCGGCCCGAGCATGGCCGTGAAGCGGGCTCCAAGCCCGGGTCGGGCCGTTAAGCGGGCCCGGACCGGGCCAGGCCCTTGATGCGGACCCGGGGCTTGGCGCCGGGCCCGGGCCGGGCAAGGCCCGACCCCGGCCCAGCAAAATCCTTAAGGCACAGCCCTACTTATATCTAGCTAACGAAAAGCTTGATCGAAACACGATTTTCAGATTCGTGTTCAGCGACCCTGAAAACTCCTCTATACATCTTTTCAACAAAATTGGAAACAAAAATTTTTTGTTTCCCCTTGGTCCCCCCCTTGGAAAACTAAAAATTGAAAAAAATTTTATTACCAATCAATCAACAACTTCTAATGACTACTAAAAGGACGCCAAGTACACATTGTTTCTAATTTACACAAATTTTGATTACTGACCCCAGTTGAACTTTATCCCCCCAAATGCGTTCAACTGCAATGCAATGAAATGTGTTCAAATGCAACCATACCAAATTAGAGCTAATCTAGAAAGCGGCCTTATAAAGTTTTACGAATTTTAGACATAGGTATGCGTATACGGAAGAATCGTCAATTCGGTAACTTTACTTTGATTTTAATTTGATCTGATGTTTCAAGTCTTTTTCGTTCTGCATTTTGAAGAAAAGCCTTGATGCTGCAGATGTGATAAAGCGTATACGTATATTAGGTATCCTCTAGTATTCATATCAGGAATTATCCGTAAACATTAGCAACAATAACCTATTTAAACTTACTTTGAAATAGAATCGCAACTATCAGACATATTTAATTCATATTTAAGCCAATATTCAAGATAAGTATGAAAACTTGTCTTGTCTGGGTTGATAAAATAGTTGCTTTGGAAAGTGGGTTGAAAATTGAAATATGTCAGACCCGGTATTCTCGACCAGCTGAATTGTTACTCACCACCCGAATTTTCCTCTAGACCGAGTTGAAATCCAATTTCAAAATCAAAAATACACTTTTCCTACTGTTGCTATTTCTTTCGGCATATTTCCAAAACATTCTTTGTTTGCAAAGCCTGCAAACAGCAAAAATAATATCTCAACTGCACGCTTAGTACCTATGGCCTATCAAAGCAAAGTGAATTGCAAACAAATTTGATTTAATAATAATTGGCTAAAATAGAAAATATGCCTCTGTTTCCAGGGAATTTATGGCGCCAGTTTAACTCAATTTAGCTGTTTTGGTTCAGAAACTTTTCAACTTTATTTTATTTAGGATTTAGGATTTATTTAGGATTTTATTTATTCCAACCCACTTCCAAGTAACCGGAAAATGTAAGTCAAAGTAATGGGACCGCGTGAAACAAGCCGGTTTCTAATGCCCAATTTGTCAAGAACTAGTTTTCCATGGTGCCATTTAGCTGGCAAAGTGGAGAACAACCTTATCAGCGGCCGCGCAGATACCGCTTCTGTTTGGTGTAACTGAGAAACTCGAACCAACATTATTGGGATCTAATGGTTCCGTCACATTTCAGTAAGACTCTAAACTACCGTTGCTTTTGCTAAAATTAAGAACAGGAAATTGTCTGCTGTTAATTCTCAATGAAATATTAATGAAAAATGTGAAACTAAAACTTAAATAAAACCTAAAACTGAAGGGCTGTGACTACTGTTGGGAGTCGGATTTTTCGTCGGCCAAGCCAACGGCCAACGGCCAATGACCAGCCAGCGGGCGGCCAACCTGCAGTTTTCAAGCCCAGATAGGAATTTTTCCTGCAAACTCCGAAACGTTGCTAAAATTTTGCTGTTTCTCTAATTATTTTGAATGGATACAGAGCCAATGAGTCAATTGAGCCAATTGTCCGTCAAATTTTCGGATGACGGCCAACGGCCAATGCATTGTTTGAGTGTTGGAAGGCCGTTGGTTGAACCGGCAAACGCCCAGCACGCTTGAATAGTTGTGATAGTTTTCTGACAAGAAATAGTATTAATGTTTAGTTTGTTTTCAATATCAGTCTAAATTTGCTGTCTTGGATTTTATAAAAAGTTCTGCCCTTCCGTATAAAACTAAGCTTGCCTTTCACTCTTCTTTGTGTGTATTATGGAATAATAATATTAGTTGATAGATTACGCTAAACGTGGGTACCATAAGCCTAAAGCTTTCAACATTTTTGTCCGCCATAGATGTTTGTTCAACATCGAATCCTAATATTCGTCGCTACATGTATACTGACGTGGGCATTAAATTGAAGTGATAATATAAAGAAATGGGCCAAGTCGGTCTTTGAAATCTTATTACTTTGCCAGTATGCCGTTTACCCTTCCGCATATTATTATTATTTACATGTAAACTCTTAACATAACGTAAACCGTAGAAAGACTGCACAAGAATACCAGTTCTCTGCAAGTGTAGATGTGAAAATCAATACATCTAAGCTAGGCCAACGACAGGCCAAACGGCCAACTGACAACAAACAGCCAATGACCAATTGGACGGCCAACGAACGGCCAACGGCCAATTAATTGGCGATTGGCCGCACCAACCAACGCCCAACACTGGTTTACGCTATCCAAGAGCAAGACTGACTAAATTGTAGCTAAGTAAGGCTTTAATAGAGGACTGGTAGGTATAGGTAGAGTAGTATTTTAAAGTGTGTACATTTCAGCAAAGTTTGCGGTACCTGGTTAGAGTAGGTGCTCTTTCATTGGCGGCTTAACTCCGTTCGACAAGATTCATTTGGGCTCAACCTGGCTAGGTCCTGTCTTGGTTCCAGGTCGACGGGTAAATACCTCTCCTCGCAGGTCGTCGTTTCCATCTGCGCTCAGTACCCTCTCACAAAGTTTGTTTGGTTCGCATGCCGTCAACTTTACAATGTCTTACAGAAACATGAAATGTAGAATTAAAGGTATAATTGTACAGTCTCAAATGGGCAGTCTTGACTTAGCCATTAATGACACTTCAAAGACGGGAACTGTTTTAGTAAATTCCAAATGCGAATGCAGGTTTCAAATTTAATTTAATTTAATATTCTGCAATAACAGGCAAATATTTCAAACCCATAACCGAAATCATGAAAACACCACTTTATCCCACCCAAGGCAAATTATAAATACAAATTGTAAAATGTTTAAAATTGTAATGTTCAGCGTAGTCGATTTACTATATATGCCCCCAACCAAAACCTCGAAAAACGCTGTTTTAGGGGGTTTGACCACTGGTCAATAGGCCACATAGACCATAGTGACCAGTGGTCACTTCCGTCGGTTCTGAAAATATGCTCATTGAAACGATCGTAGACCATTTACTATATATGCCCCAACCAAAATCCCGAAAAACACTGTTTTAGGGGGTTTGACCACTAGTCAATAGGCCACCTAGGCCATAGTGACCAGTGGTCACTTCCATCGGTTCTGAAAATATGCTCATTGAAACGAGCGTAGTCGATTTACTATATATGCCCCCAACCGAAACGCCGAAAAACGCTGTTTTATGGGGTTTGACCACTGGTCAATAGGCCACCTAGACCATAGTGACCAGTGGTCAGTTCCGTCGGTTCTAAAAATATGCTCATTGAAACGAGCGTAGTCGATTTACTATATCTGCCCCCAACCGAAACCCCGAAAAACGCTGTTTTATGGGGTTTGACCACTGGTCAATAGGTCACCTAGACCATAGTGGCCAGTGGTCACTTCCGTCGATTCTGAAAATATGCTCATTGAAACCAGCGCAGGCGATTTACTATATATGCCCCCAACCAAGACCCCGAAAAACGCTGTTTTAGTGACTTTTCCAAACTTTGACCCTAACTTTGACCCTGGGCAAGGTGCTACGGGGCCACACTGACCAGTGGTCACTTCGGGCGGTTTCGGCAGTATGCTCATCGTGTTCAGCGACCCCGACTTACTATATATTGGCACCACCAAATGGCCGAAAATAGCCGTTTTTACGGACTTTTCCCAACTTTGACCCTGGGAGAGGAACCACGGGCGCCATGGGGCCTGAGGATCACATCCATCGGTTTCGGCAGTATGCTCATCGTTTTCAGCGACCACGATTTACTATATGTTCGCACCACCAAATGGCCAAAAAACGCTATTTTAGACGACTTTTTGACAATTTTCTGTGTTGGGACCTCCAAATTTTGTTTTCCCATTTTTGGCCATCTGTAAAAATCGACCCAGAGCGAAATTCGGAAATCAAACAAAAACTTGATCTTGGAACATCACCTAGATAATCAAAAATTAGTATAGAAAAGTTTTTCCTATGGGCCGTTTGTAAAATCGGTGTGCGCAAAAATCGCCCTATAAAAGTGGTTGATACAGAGAAAAAACCCCACTTTTTAACTTGTATCAGAAAGTCGATTTTTTCAAAGTTCATTTTTCCGGGCAAGTTTGGTATCATTCGAAAGCGCTTGGCCTGGAAATTTCAAAAATGTAAAGTTTAGCTCTCAACTCCTTGCCGTTTATTAGTTTTGGCTAATTCACAGTTTCCCTAATCCGCAAAGTGCCTTTACAGCTCATATTATGAGGGGGCGCTCCGCGCACCCTCATGATATATATATATATATATATATATATATATATATATATATATATATATATATATATATATATATATATATATATCCGAACTAAGGAAAACGGCGCCCCAAGGAAACATACTTGGCATGCAAATTTTTTACTCATTACCTACTATCCGCTACATTCTGACAGTGGTTTCGGCGATTTCAAGAACACGCAGGCAAACTTTGTACATATATACTTTATCCATTACTTTATTGAAGCCAGCTTAGCTCAAATAGCAAGCATGTAGTGTGTTAACCCGTACGATTCGGGTACGATTCTCGGCTAAGTAAACAGTAAAAATGCTAGCGACCTAACCTTAAAATGAACTCTACTGCATACGTAGGCCACAGTTTACCTAAGCTACATTGAGTGTATCATGGTATAAAGAAGCAATGGACGATATTTGTGTAAAATAGAACATATAATTAGTAAAAAATGTATACGGTTTATATAAAAAACGATGGTTTAAATGAAATTAATGCGTGTTTGTGTGTCTGTCTGGTAGAAAGCAACCGGTTTGATTTCTGCACTTATTTCAGATGCACGTGCACACGGGTGCACATACGTTTATATGTTATACAATGCTTATGTTGAAGGGATTTCTTTGTTTTACATTCTGCAGTACTTCTAGTCTTGACATAATATGTCTTTAAGCATATACAGTGATTATATGACCAAGAGTACATAATAGAATAAGAGTATGAAACTCTTACGCTACTATGTACTAAACATGCTTGATATGCTCGGGTCACTAACTCGGGACCCCCCCCCCCCGAAAGTTTCGGGGGGGGGGGGTCCCACCCTACACTAATTACATGCTTTCATATAAGTGCGTGTCAGCTCGCTGATTCGCTAATTAGCTTAGGCTTACGATAGGCATTTTATTAGTAATTTTTAATTAATTAATTATAACTTAAATTAAGTTAATGTAATTAAAAAACTAATTCGACAACTTTGTAGCATTTTTTCTGCTCTTTCCAATGATATAAAAATTGTTGCACAAAACAAAAATTCGTAGGAATGTAGTCTGCAACAATTTTTATATTGTTGGAAAGAGCAGAAAAAATGCTACAAAGTTGTCGAATTAGTTTTTTAATTACATTAACCTAATTAAAGTTATAATTAATTAATTAAAAATTACTAATAAAATGCCTATCGTAAGCCTAAGCTAATTAGCAAATCAGCGAGCAGACACGCACTTATATGAAAGCATGTAATTAGTGTAGGGTGGGACCCCCCCCCCCGAAACTTTGGGGGGGGGGGGGGGGTCCCGAGTTAGTGACCCGATCATATCAAGCATGTTTAGTACATAGTAGCGTAAGAGTTTCATACTCTTATTCTATTATGTACTCTTGATATGACTGTATGTGCTCAGACTGTATATATACGCGCATGTATAAGAACATTGTCTATCATAGGAACAGGTTTTGTGAAATTAGCTGAATGCACATTTCTCGACAAAAGCGACCGTATCGTAATAAGCAGTTTATTTGGGAAAATTAAGGTGTTTATTTGATGAAACACATGAAAGTTTTGAAGTTCTATGTACAATTTTAAATGTTTTACTATTTCAGTATGGCTTTTATAGGTTCGTTGTCTAACACTTCCTTTACGTAATTTCGTTCTTCTAAATTTTCTTGATTGATCCATTGTTTCTAGCAAAGTACCATCTATCAAACGTACGTATGTACGTACCTTTTAGTTTAGCTTCTTAACACATTCAAGGGAATAGGTTTGGACATCGTCCCTACTATTTTATGTAGGCTACGCTTAAATATTTTGTGCATCAACACTTACACCGAGTTTTCAGTGGCATTGTGAGAGTCCATGCAAAGCCCTCGAATACGCAGATACGTGTGTCTACCTTTGTTTGCATGTCCACATGCAAACATACGCTAAATTTATGAGGCTATGCTGTGACACTGCAGTTAATCTGACAATTCTCCCTTAAGATAAATCCTAATAATAAAACTAGCGAGTCTAATCTATTTATATCTACTTCGCTTATACTATGCAAGGATGTAACATTGAGCATAAAACATTTAAAAAGTGAAAATAAAAGCTGAATATATACATATATATGTATGTGTATATATATACATATATATATATATATATATATATATATATATATATATATATATATATATATAAACAGCACTTGAGAGTCGGATCTGTTGAACAACGTTTAATCAATGTTTCATTTTCATTGGGATTTTCAAAATGATATCCGACTTCGCCTAGAAAAACAGCAGATTCTAGGCTCGTGATTTCAGCAAGACCGAAGGTTTTATTGTGAATTTAAATTTTGTGAATTGTGAATGAATATGAAGATTTCATTAAAACCGAGTGGGTGTAAAGATATCCCCTTACAATTACTACTTTAGTGATGTGCAGTTGTTCACCTGATCCCAGGATTCACCGAAAAACACAACACAACATAGATAGCACAACACAGATAGCACAACACAGTACACAGCTACCACATCCATGCCAACGACACAACCTTAACACAATCCGGATACAAGCTGCCATATTACTGAAATTTGTATTTTTTAAATTTTTTTATCAAAAGACCCGGATGAATTCGTCTCGTTCTAGATGCCAATAATAAACCTAAATGAAGAAGAATTCTCAAAGATTTATTTAAACGTTGTCTTATTTTACTTTGAAATGGCACATTCTCCAATTCAGATATTGTAGACAAGCATAATATAAGTGAAAAATAATTCATCTATGGCCCAGCCATAATTATGTATATACATGACAAGTGAACCAGACCGAAGTTGCCACAACCGCTTTATATATATATTTGATGCTATGTATTGTCTGCTTAAGTTTTCAACTACTGGACATGCTAATTTTTTTCAGCTTAGATTTTCTGCCGAAAATCGGTTTATTTGATATATTTGGTTTTGATCACAAAATTTTTTGCAATTTGGGTTCAATTATAATGAATATACTATAAACATATATATACTGGTTTTGCTCTCAAAATTCACTGTTTCACTCAATTCTCACTGTTTCAAAATTGAGTCAGCCAGATGGAAATGTTCGCATTAAGTATATATATTGGTATATATATGTAAGTATGTAAGTAGTATATGTATATATGTAAGTATATATATATATATCATAAATTTTTGGGTAGCCCCCTTCACAATACTTCACATATGTTGAGCAATCATAATAAGCAGGCAACAAACAAACAAGCAAACAAACAAACAAAATTAGAAATGTGAATTGAATTGGGCCGTAATTCCTCTTGGTCTTGGCAAGGCAAGGCGTTTCTGGTTAGGTATGAGATCTCTACTTTAAACACGACAAATGGGAAAATGCTGTATAAACGATGAAATAAAATGTCTTAGAAAGACCATCAGGACACGCCCACATATATGGCCGTAGTGTTAATAGAGTATCCGGTGTCTCGTGTTTTGTGTACATATATGTTGTGCTTCATCCATAGTTATGATACGTGCACAATGGTGAGAAAAGAATAATTTTTGCTATGCCGCCTTTGAAATAAGTTTGATTTATTTGAATTTGATTGAAAAAGAATTGAAAAAATAAACGTCAAACGTACGACTATTCGCAACAATTCAAAAATCCAGAATACTTCGGAGAGGGGGTCCGTCCTCACGCCCCCCTTGTATTTGACCTCGGATCCCACCTTTTTAAAATCCTGGGTGCGGGCCTGTGTGTCTGTGTATATTTAAATAATCAAGTAAATTAAAATATAATATTAGGTATCATTTAATTGATACTGATTGTATTGATCTATGCATTGATATCATTAATATACGAATACCGGCCCAATTTTCATTAACGGATATCAAGTCTTCCTCCCATTCAATATAGGAGCTCGAGGAAGTTTTACAAAGTTAAAGTTGCAGTTTTTTGACAATTTTCCGTGTGTGTGTGTCGACTTTTAATCAGCAAGGCAAGCTGGAATCTAAATTTTCACAGAAATGAAACCATGAATTTTTGGTGATATATATACATACGAAATTATAAAAAAATTGGAAAGAATCAATTTGACCCTCCCTACCGCTATTTCCAAATCCGGTACATTTCTAATAAAATAAACAACAATTATTTGCATATGTATACGGACATTAAAATATACCTATATATATATATATATATATATATATATATATATATATCAACTTTGCCACACCACTCACAAGACCAATTTAAGAAACAGAACTAATTCCGTGGAGACTCTTTAGATTGGATCATCTGGGCCATCAATTGGGACTAAAACAACAACACACTTGACACACACACACATATATATGCATATATATATATATATATATATATATATATATATATATATATATATATATATACACATTTATGCATTTATATATACGTGTGTCTATGTGTATAAATATGTATGTATGTATACATCAACATAAAATATAGCATGCATATGTTTTTGTGTAGATACGGGATGCATATGCACTGCATGTGTCTGCGTTATTGGATATACCATTAATTGTTGAACAAATGACCGTTCACATCATGCAGGTATACATGTTCCCAGTCTTAACTAATTGCTAGCATTTTCATTACACACAAATGTTCAAATTTTCATATCCAAAATTAATTAATTATTACCAAGAGAACATAATATAAGAGTGTGCCACTAGGCACACTCTGTTATCAGAGCAAAAACTGTGCTCTGCTCGCTAACGCCCCCCCCCCGCAAATCAGTCCCATCACTTCAAAGAATTTTGAGCGCTATCTTTGTGCTCTAAAGCTCGAAACAGGCACAAAATTCGCGCACGCACTGCTTGTGTTTTCGAGCTTAAGCACATAATCATAGAGTGAGCGTACCCCCGCTTCGACTAGGTACTGATTTGCGGGGGGGGGGTCACTAGGATCTGATTTGCGGGGGGTGGGTAGTTGGCGAGCAGAGCATAGTTTTTGCTCTGATAACATAGAGTGTGCCTTGTGGCACACTCTTATATTATGTACTCTTGTTACTACTAACCAATTAGTCAACCACTAGTTACAAGAAAGGTGACCGAAGTTAGTCCAGTGCTTGTTCTATACGTGACACCAAGCTTACATGATTACCGACACAAAATTGTAATCACCCATTGTTAGCCCAGATGTTTCAGTCAAATTTAAGTAATTATTGCCAAGTAACCAGCTGTCTAACAATTCCCAATGGATGACCGAGGTTTGTTCAGCATCGTAGACACCAACATTAGTGTCATACGTATTACCAATGTTACGTTATTACTGACATAAAATTTTCATCTTCAACCAGCGTTTATTATTACTATCCCATGTTTACTTCTTTAGTTTAATTGAGAGAGGTGTAATCAAACAGGTTTGGCTCCTCAGTATATGAAAGAAGAAGTCTGCTAATAGGGAGAAAATTTTTTGAAACAAGCAGGCAGCTAATAGAATGAGACATTTCAGAGACAGGTTTGGCTACTCAGTGTGTTGAGAATATGATATCACAAGAAGGCAGAAATTTATCTAAAATTAATACTAATTAACTAAATTAATTACCTGTTCACAAACTTTAATAGGCTTAATTACTTGGACTATTAAGTAGCCAGACTTTCCCATTTGTCCTAAAGTATGCATGTAATAACTTTCTAATATTTTCTCTTCTTCCAAGTATAGTATCCTATTACATGTCGAAATTTCATGGTTAAAACATTGTTACAAAGTGACAGATGTTACATTCAGTTGAAGACAAGAAAAGGCAAACAATTTCGTTAAACCAATCTGATAATCGCCTGGTAATCAAATATTCTTGCGATTTCTCGAAGCTACAACATTTGTCATAATGTGCTAGCTAATAAGAAGCACATATGAAGAAAAGATATAAGATAAAGATGAGATTTTATCAGCTACAGAAATTCATTACCTTTGTACACTGCTGTCAATGTATCCTGATTAAAGTGGAACTCTGTTGTGTTTTACTCTACTCAGCAGTGATTTCAACAAGATTCAGCAGAATTCGTCTTGCCTTCTTCTTCTGGCGAGTGGTGGGGTCAGACGACTTCCTATGAAGATATGTGAAGATATGTACAAATGGTTTGAATAACTTTGCGCAAAACCGTTGCCGTCTGGATATGTTTTAGTTCTTTCATTTGTATTAACAAATCAAAATCATGGGATTTCAGTAAAACATTAGGAATCAATTTATATAATGTTACATATATATATAGTATGTTTTATATAAATGATATATATGTATATATAGTATATATATATATATATATATATATATATATAGATATATATATAATGCATGAATTCGGCCCGGACAAAATACAGACGTCTAAATGATAGTGTTGAAATTGGCCTATATTTTGCTTGTTTGCTCGCTGGATTGACTTGGTTGGGACGGAGGATGACCAGCCAATTGGCCATTGGCCAGTTAATACTGGTTGAGTACAATCAATGCAGTATAGCTCTACTTGTCAAAAACCTTCTGAAACAGGTAAATTGTTTAAAAATTCATAACAGGCGCAACACAGATCGTTGCTAATGAAAGCTTTATATGGTTGGATTCAGCTCGGACTAAACGTTGCGGTTAGTCTATTTTCACCAATTTACGCTACATTCCAGTTCCCAAATTTTGGGTCAACAAATGGTATTTTTCGTAAAATTCGACTTCCGTATTTTGAAAAGCCACATCAGCCACATGAAACCTGACAAATAGGCGATAATAAAAATCCAATTGCAAATTTTCCATGGAGTGAGCCGTGACGAATACAAATAGCCGAGATCCTAGCAGACTGTATTCAACAACGAATTTAATTGACCATAATAATTGTAAACAACCAAGTCTTAGCCAAAACGTGTCAATCAAAAAAATGTGCTAATTAGGTTTGAGACTGAATTATGCAAATTAGTCTCACACCTAACAACGTTGTAGCTGGGTATGCTAACAGCAGCAAAAAATCAACGTAAATAATTAAAATCTGGAGTAATAGCCAGTCAAAGTTAGAAAAGCAGCAAAACTCGGAGTATTTTAAAAATAAAAAAACTGAATAACAATTGCAAATATTGAGGAAATTAGCTGATATTTTGAATACAATATGCTTGGGGCATAAGCTAATTTTCCACCAAACGGCTATTTCTTGGCGTTTACGGATCTATCAAAACCTAAAAAACGAACATAATTAATTTCATTAATTTCTTTTTTGACCGTAGGAAAGTTCGTGCCAAGACGGTTCAGAAAAAATATGCATTGCTACAGCGACAACATACCGGATCATATTAAAGGAGGTCCTCCTAAGAAAGTTAAATAGCTTATTACTGGCGACTGCAATAACGCTAGAGTTTGAGCCGCTCATCGGTAGAAAGCTTACGACTTGCTTATAGGATCCAGCTCCTGCGTTATTAATTGGCAAAACTTAGCTAACGTTGGCCAAAATAGCATTTTTTGCAATTTTTTCAAAATAAAATTTGATAGTAACAAACAAGCTACAGCAAAATGGTTTATATTGTTAAAAAGTGCACGCAACTGGCTTTCCGATGTACGGCTTAATCTCTAACGTTGTGCCAGGAGCCAACAATTTTTTGTCATTGGTGTGATCCGATGTACCGCTAAATCAGAATGAACAAAACAATTTCGCTCCCGACATTTTTTGGTCAGACTATAGTTGGTATTTCTGTTCAAGCACACATTTGACAGCCACTTTAGGCTACCCCCAACGGTGATGCGACCTCAGCTTCATTATAGCAAGAGTACATAGTATTAGAGTGTGCCACTAGGTTGCCCTAGTGACACACTCTTATATCATGTACTCTTGATTATAGGAATCAGAAAGCATAAGTTTAGTTTAGCATAGCCTAATTCAACCAAGGGATTCGATCTGCTACGTGAGGAAGAAGCGGCCTCATTATGGAATTCAAGATAAGTTAAAACTTTTGTGCTTGTTGACTGATGTTAAACTTAAAACCTCTTCCATCAACCAGGGGCCGGAAGTGACTTTTTTTGCAGATTCCAGCTTTATATTAAACTTGAATGACATTGAGACATAATCTAGACGATAACAAAGTGTGCAACAAAATACAGTTTTATGCCATTATAAAAACAGAATTATGACCGGGTCGATAGGTCGGTAACCTAGGCTAGACTTGTAAGCTGGACTTGACACCAAGCTAATTAGATTTGCTTAGATTATAGCACGAAATTTGCTAAGACAAAGACATATGGGCCATCATAATTTAGTTCGTCGGCACTTTGGGTGTGTCTTCCATAGCATATCATGATCCATGGAATAATCGCATTAGGAAAATGGATATGAAGCATAAGAGGATTTCATTCCAAAGTTAAGAGCTAAGTTTTTAACTTGACTTTAGTTTACGTTTACATGTGTTAGTTGGATTTAAGTCTCATCTAGACTGGCCATCAGCGGCTTTTGTAAAGTTCAAGATGCATGCAAGCCAGTATGAATAGCAAATGTGAATTGAATCAAAAGCAAATGGAAATTAAAAATCACGATTATGTAAAATTAATTAAAACTTAGGTTACTTTTACCAAGAGTACATAATAGATAAGAGTATGACAACAGGCAGGCTCTCTGTTATCAGAGCAAAAACTATGCTATGCGCGCTATCGGCTAACCCCCCCACAAATTGACCCCCTCTCACACCGCCCCTATATGGGTACGGGGTCCAAACGGTGGTCGCTCACTGCTTTGCATAATTACACGCTATAATTAACCGAGGCCTAATTTGGGAACAGGGTGCAAGCGTGTATGTTTAACATATGCATGTAGAAAACATACTAAGCGAGTGAGCGACCCCCGTTTGGAACATAATGTACCCATATAGGGGCGGTGTGAGAGGGATCAATTTGTGGGGGGGTTAGCCGATAGCGCGCATAGCATAGTTTTTGCTCTGATAACAGAGAGCCTGCCTGTTGTCATACTCTTATCTATTATGTACTCTTGCTTTTACATCATTATGGATTGTTGTTTGATATCGCAATGAATTGTTGCTTGATAATGTGGCAGTTGATTGGGCACAGGGAGCAGCCATGGCGAGTGAAAAAGGTCTTTCTGTGTCTGCTCCGGAGGAATGCGGAGGAATGCAGAGGTACTGCGCTTTCGCAACTCAAAACACGATCAAACTTCTTTCTGTATTGGTCCAGGGGGACCAGATGCCTTTTATTTTAAATCATTCTATTCTAGTGCCAGCCGGCACCAAATATAGCTGGTATCCCCCCTTGTCTCCAATTGTCCGAGAGTTAAGGGGCGGCCGCCTTCGGGTGGAGCTGCCGAGGTGCGTTCATCACACAGCCGGTGATGGACAAATCTCCATCCTTGCGAAACGCCTCGGGTAATTGTACAGACAATTATTCGGTGTCAGCTAACCCCCAGTCAAATTTAAAAATTAACATCAAGCTGGCACTACTCCTAACCGGTGCAAGACCAACTGGAGTGGGGCGTACAGAAAAAAATGAATCAACCAAGGCCTATTTGCCTGCAATAGTACGAAAAACAAGACTGAATACAGATGTCTAAATAGATGTTAACCTTAATATGTCTTAATTGTCTTAACACAAACAAACTTTAATAATCATCCCAAATGAAAATTTTTCTCTGCTAGGGGGAACGTTCGTTTTACAACGATGGGGGAATCATTACTTCGATCAAACTTTAGTTGTGTTTTTAAAACTTTTTTGGTTTTAAGCTTTTATACGTTTGAAAATATAGATGTAAACCTTGATTTTAAATCTTCAGTGGATTTCGCACAGATCTAAATTTATTTGTGCTAATAAAGAGAACTATTTGTGACATTGTCATTGTCCGAAATTATTTTGCCATTATTATTTGTAAGAGATAAGCTGGCACCACTGTTCTATTCTAAGAACACTTTCATAGAATTGACTTACAGAGGTATATGGTTACACTACGCATTATAATACGTCAATAAAGTCTCAGTTCAATATCATTATTTAATCATATCATGCCATGTCTTATCATAATCGTATCATTTCATTTTCACTGTTGTAGTAGTCCTTCAGTATCTGCTGTTTCATTTTCTAATGAGACTAGCTCATTAATTCAGCCTTGTTGTGACAACTGCTATTTCCTTTGTGAAATTCATGTATGGTATGCTGGAGCAGCTGCTAAGTTTTCTAAAACCGTAGTTTTAATAGGCTAAGCTTAATTCGAATTTGCTGTGCTGAAAATAAAAATGATAAAGGTTCACTGAATTTTCTTAAAAAGCCAAAACTAATTGTGGATTCAAATTAGATGAGTCCATTCTGCTGTCATTTTAAAATTGATGTAACCATTATGCAGATATTATGCAGAAAAATTAGATTTTATAACGCAGTTGACACTTAAAGCTGTTAAATTTGAGCTTGGCCAGCAGTCGGCCATTGGCCAGATATTTGGCAGCAGCGGTCAACACCGAACACTATTTGTTTCCATACATCTGCTTGAGACGGAAGGAGAAAGGGCTGCACCCTCCACCTCCACCTTCAGGGTCGTGCTCACTCCCAGAATTGGTCTTAACGGCTTTTTAAATATTGAGCAGAAACCATTAACTTTGTTAATATTAAACTTTATTAAACCTCATTAAAACAGTTTTTACCAAATTTTTGCTCCAATCCTTTATAATTCTGTTTTAATTGCAGAAAACCGGACAATTAGATGTTTGAACCCTTCCGGCAGCCGATTCATCCCACATCTACAAGTCCTGTTGCTGCACATGTCAAACGGTGAATCTCGCGTTACGACAACTCTATGTACTCGACAGCCAATTTTAACTCCATTTTAGCTCCAATTTGTGTATTGGCTTTGGCGTGGAAAATGGTGCTTGACCACTGCCAGTCTGCCATATCATCAAAAAGCCTGCATTGTTTATTTTTCACCCACCTGATCTGTTTCAACAGATTTGACCGGCACTTAATCAGATTGGCTGCCAGAAAATTCGGCGGCTACTATATGGAGCAGCAGATCGCTGAGAAATTGGATAAGGACTTTACGGATAAGTCCACACCATTGAGCGATCTTCCCAGGCATGCAACATAGCCCTCTTCTTTAAGCACCTGGGCCTTATTTTCTATAAGCGATGCGGTCGTGGACAAGTTCAAACTATTGATGTCCTGCCATTTCAGAGCTATGTACGATGAAGCCGAAATCATAGATTTCTGCAAATGCTCTGGCAGTGGATGCTGTGGAGTATGGTGGTAAGTGATGGTATGCAGAAAAGGTACGCAATTAGCGATCTGTGACCATAAATATCTTTTAAGGTCGTGCATTCTTTTGGTTACCTATGCTTTGTCATTGTGGTTCGAGTGCAACACACAGGCGCTCGAAGCACTTTCAAACGAAAGTAATCTGTTTGTGCAAGTTGAAAAGATTAATTTGAGCAGTTGATAGTAAATTGTCTGCCCTTACGGACACTAGGACTTGCTAATTATTTTAGGGACAGTTAAGGATATGGAGGTGAACATATTCAATTACAGTCTGCGGCATGGTGTTCATTGGCCGAAGGTGCCAGTAAAGAAGATTTTAACAACCTAATGTCGCCGCAAGCACCTCAATCTACCGGTGGCACCTTAGTTGGCAGTCCCGCGCAGCAGTCAGTTTGCCTGCACTGCCAGCTCTGTCTAGAAAACGCCGGCATGCTAACGACGTGGGGAACGTTTCCTTTCATCAGAACCCCCAAAACCCCCGCCATCTACAACATATCATGAAGTGGCTGGACCAGGAAGAAGAATATGAGGAAGTCTTGGAAATGTCAGGATGAAAGAGGAACCTAAATTTGGCTGACATGCCCACGTTCAGTTTCGTTAGTAGACGCTCACACATCTTAGACTCGACTTCGGTACCAAGGCTTTCAATAGTACGGAAAAACTTAAATATGTCAAAGAACTACAAATTTGAAATAAAGAAGTAAACTCCTTTGTTGGTCGATGAGGATCATGTAAGAGTTCAGGATCCTTTTCTCAGCTAAACCGCGTGAGGTAAATGCATTTATACAAGATAGGATCTATTAAGGCATTATTTTGTCAGCGGAGTCGAACCGCTCAGTTCGGTTTCTCTGCTATTTGTTGGACGCTGCCATAAGATGCTATGTAGTACGAAGAGTACATAATGGTAAGAGTTTGACACTTAAAGCCTAGTCTCTGTTATCTGAGCAAAACCTATGCTCTTTTCGCTAACGGCTGGCCCCCACAAATTAAACCCGTCACTTCAAACAAATTTAAGCGCTACGCTTGCATGCTAAAGCTCGAAAACACAATTTCTCAGTTGGTTCAATGTGCGTCTGTTGGGGAAGGTAAATTCACGCTGCCTGTGGACCTGATGCTCTTTGATTCTGGTAGACCTGACGAAAATATAATGTGCTTCTAATAAAATGCGTTTATTTCGTCGTTTTCGTTTGGTTGAGTGTGTAACAAAAAAACTAAAAGAGCCCCTCAAACTTTCAAAACTTAGAACTTTTCTTTTAAATTGTTTAAACCACTATACATAGATCATCTAAAATACGTCACCTTTCAACAATTATTTTCTCGTTTTTAGACATTTAGCTTCACGATTCAGTTCGTACACATCCGTTTTCAAAAACATATATAAACTTTAACTCATTTGTTTTAGTTTCCGCTTCGTGTTAGGTCTTCCGGATCTATTTGCTGAATGAAATTGACCCGATCTCTGTTCTGGAATCTCAGGCCTTGTTTCTGCTAATTAAAAAGGCCAAGCAGTATAGGGGTGTCCAAACACCGAACTAAGTTACACCTCGAAGGGAAGCCTGCAGAATTTGGCAGGTGTGTCTTGAGTTCGATTGCTCGCGCCCAGATTTTTCTGAACTGACACGTTTTTATTCACTGCTATTATTCTGTTAGTCTCCAAAGTCTTCTATGAAATATTTCTAAGTATTTTACTGTTTTTAATAGATTTTGAAAACCTACAAAAATTTAGTGAATTTCGACATAGGAAGGGATTAGATTATGTGCCATTGGAAACTAAGGAATAAGCCCTAACACCGGAAAAATTACAACATTTCCTTAGAGTTCAATTATAGTTCTTGTCGTCGAAACCTTATTGAAATAGAATTGTATATATAATCATTTTACAGCATTTTCAAGACATGACCCTCTGGACTGAAAGGTTTATTTTGCAGTTAGTTTACACAATGGAAGGCTATCTAATGGTTGGCAACAATACTGTGATAAAGCTGCCATTCTTTTAACAAAAACGTTTCTAAAATAGAATTTTTTGGTCTGGCTGTCGCAGACGCTTGCTCCGGATTTGCTGCATTTGCAACCGAAATTGGCATGATTCAGTTATCAATCCAAGGACAACATCAAATAAACATTACCAGATACTGCTTAACAGACTACACGCTGGCGCCTAATATGATGTATTTTTGGCAGAGCTTTTAATGTCTCGGCACCCTTTTCTGCGTCCTCATATGCTGTGCTGCCGTCGTGGCAACACATACCTATTTTGGTAAGACATCGATATCGAATGCCTCAAAGCAGTTAAGAATAAGGCAGGTTCGCGTCACCTATACGTTATTGTCGCTAATTATATGCACGTTTGCTATAAATACGGTTCCTCTTTTTCTGATAGTATATGGCTCCAACTATTTGCCAGGCTCCGCCGTTAGCATACTTATTCCAGCCATGGTGAAAATGGTAAATCTAAATTTTGTATTTAACAGTGTTCTTTGTTGCGACGTTAATTACGATTTGCCCATCGATTTTCTGTTTGCAACAGTCAACATTCACGAGACTTCTTTAAAAATTAAATCACTCATCTAATTTCACAGCATATCAATATTTACGATGCGTTCAGCTTAGAGGGATAGACCGGTGTAGTTGTCATGTATTCGATTATAGGTATAGGATTTTTACCTGTTGTCACAAAATATTAAACTTAATGAAATTAACTGCTGCAACTGGCATTGACTATTTTAATTATTGTTAATGCAGCATTATGTACTGCCCTTTTGAAGGTTGCCACTAGGGGAGTTCAGGGATTCAGATTCTTCAAGGCACACATTCGTTATTGTAGCAACGGGTACTTTCACAGTCGAACTCACTTTCGCAGAACTCCCCGTTTGGTACAACACCAATCTCTTAATGGAAGT
>JASAND010027962.1:0-47082 GCA_030248195.1 Trissonchulus latispiculum
AACAAATTTGGAGAATAAACTACAGTGTACAGAATAACCTAACTAAATAACAGAATGACAATAGAGAGATGAAATACAAAGCACAAAACGAACTTCTAACAGACAGAGAGACTACAATGGACAAGCTACAGTTACGTATCTAACCAGTTGATATAATTTTTAAAAGAGCTTCCTAGAAAATACTAATTAAGAAATATTCAAGAGAAAAAGTTTCAAAGTCAAAGCAGAAAATTATAATAATACTACTACAAGAAAATTAGCAGGAACGCAGCTCGACAGGGTCACCCTGGAGCGTGCTAAAGTCCAAAGTGGTACCCACTTTGAACTGATAATGTAAAAGTTATAGAGCACAGCAAATACAGGGAATGATATGGGGACTCTAAAAATAAACACGCGGCCGCACAGCTTGAGAGAAAACGCTAGACTGAATAAGTTTTGAGAAGTCTAAAGGAGAACCAATTTTTGCCAGCGTGGAAGAATTTGATTGGTCCATTTTGAGACCCCCTTGACAGACTAGATGCTGGGAGAGGCATCTCACAAAAATAGACGTCTCAACAGCGCCACCTATTGGCTAGGCTGGCTGACACACATATACGTAATTTACACATAAGCACAATAAAACTCAACTAGAAGACTTTCAAACAAATTCCAAAACACACTTTCAATACGATTTTCAAACAATTTTCACAACATATTTTCTAAATAAATTGCATACATTCTTAAAAATAATATCTTTAACATAATTTCAACCTAAAATAAATTCAATCACACATACATAATACTTTAAGAGGACTGACGTCACGCCGCCTCATTACAGGTCAACCCATTACAAGTATACCGCCTCCGGCGGTATAAAAACCGATTATAGTATACCTGCTGCGTCGTGACGCAGCAGGAAAAAGTGAAATCACGTATTGCAATATCATTGATTTTGCCTGGTTCACGTATGTATTATATGCAAATTGAAAGTCTTGTACGCAAGCAAACAATTTTGGAAACATGTAGGAGGATTGGAACACAACTCAGCCATCAAAACCGCAAATGTGCCCAAAGTAAAGAAGAACTGCTAAAATTTTCAAATTTTTTTCAGATTTTTAAGCAAGTCAATTTACGAAAATTCTTAAATTTTTCTTCACAGCCATGATGTGATGTTAAAAACAAGAACTTTTGCGCCATTGTCCTTTTTTCCATTCCTTAGTTTTTCATTGCTTCGAATCCCTTCCCTCCCTGGATCCACCCCTGCATTAAGGTAACAAGTTGGCCCCAAAAGGGGCAATATTCCTTTGTAGACCTGTATGAATTTCTGTAAGAGATACTCAAAAAGCGTGCTCAACGTAATACGTTTTCTGTTTATTACTGTTTTGTATAACTACAAACCGCAAACAAAAATACTCAGTTTGTTGGTTTTCCAGCATTCGCTTACTAAGGCGCATACCATCAGAGCTCATCAAATAGCAATTATATATAATGTCAGATGAGGACGAGGTATATACATTTTAATGACAAGTTGATCCAGCAAATGCTTTTTGTTTTATGGAATTCCCCATAATTTTTGTGTTGGTATAGTAATAAATCTTGAGTCTTTCAAAATGGGTTTACTTGTGTCTCTAATGCAGACTCACAAGCTATATTGACGTCCCAACTCATGAAATTATTCTGGTTGCTGACAGACCATAACTGCAAGAGAGCAAGAGTAGTACTAATTTTGCCGCTTAGTGTTCATATTGCGTCAATACTTTGCATAGCGGAAAACTGCCTATTTTTGTCACGGTGAAATTTTCTATAATCCTCTGTCCATTTACAACCTTATGCTCCATCGGAGCATTTTTATTCTTGTAAAAATAACTTCGAATAAAATATAAAAATATATAATTTTTGTATCATGTCAACGTTTATCTACTTGCATATAGATATAGATATATAGTGGTTGTGTAATTGCAGGCACTATTACTACGAGCTTATTAAATCAGATATTTTAAATGGACGTCTGCTTGTTAGTCCCGATATGGCCATTGGATTAGCTGCTTTTACTCTTCAAGGTAAGCTTGCTCTTCACCAGTAGCTTTACAACACTTCCTAGGTACTGGGTTTATTTTAGCGAAAAAGCTGGGCTCATCCTTCCTGGGGGATGAGGGCCTCCCCATAACCGACCCCCCCCCAAATTCACCAAAATCGCCCCCTAAAAGTTGGTGCCCCTCTTGGTACCAACTTTTGCCCTGAACAAAATGCTCAGAAGGCCAAATTTTCAAAAATTTTCGCTATCCCTCCACCCCTTCCCCAAATGCGCCCCCTCCCGAGGGCCCCCCCAAAGAGCCCCCCGCCAAGAAAAATTCCCTAGAGCAAGCCCAAAAAAGTGGGGGTGGGGAAAGTTTGTGTGTGGGGGGGGGGGTCCCAAAGAAGGAGGAGAATAAAATTGGCTAAAAATGCTAAAAAATATATACATTAAAATTAGGTGTATATATAATTTCCTGTTTTCTACATGTGTATACTGCACTAACTAAAGCCGTGGTTACACTTGACCATCTTGTGTCAACGCGTTTTCTCAACTGCAGTTGTCACAACCTGTTTTGATTGGCTACACAGACAACGTCGTGACAACTTCGTGACAGCTTCAGTTGTGACATTCCGTTGCCACAAGATTGTCAAGTGTAACCACGGTTTAAGCTAAAATGTTCTCAAAAACTAAGTTTCTGTACCAATTGCCTTCTTGCGGGTTCTGGAGGATGACGCTGCCATGCTGAGTCTGAGGAAGGATCGGAAGGGCCGCGCGAACTAAATCGCTGTGCTTCCACCCGTATTAGGCTATATCATTGAACATCACTCTTCGAGTTCATCTCACTTTGGTGCAAAGGCTGTTATGGCCGTTGTTTTTGCATTGAAGACTTGTGCTGTATGCTGCTCCTCGGGCTAGCCGCCAGATATGGCAACGCCGAGGCCGACGAAGTATGTTTATTAAAAAGGAGGAGACATCATCCGTCGTGATGTCGATCAGGCTTTGAGACTCCTTTTGCAACTTGGTTGAGTTGTTTTTGACCAATCTTACGGCGCCATTTTCCTGTATAACAGTTTCACCTTCAGGTGATGATCATCACATTGTGATGTCTAATGCAACAAACAACAACAACAACAACAACAAGAAAATAGACGATTTTTGACCAAAAATCCTTCAAGTTTGGCTATTTCTGAGCACCACAAAGTGAGTGGGGGAGCCCACAAAGTGAGAGCCCTCCGCCCTCCCCATTAGAGTAAACCCAGAGGTAAAAAAAGTTTTTCACCGCTAACCTCTAGCTGTTTAATTCTGCCAAGTGTTCGTTGTCCGTGTGAAAATAACCACCTGGCAAAGTTTATATACAAAATAAAGTTCTTTTAAAGCTTATAGTCTGCCTGAAGCCTTCGCACATTTAGTTGGACTATTTGAAAACTTGCTTGGGAAGACAACCGCATACGCACTGTAATAGTTTTGTTGAACGCTAACATAACGGCACGAACAGTGCGGATTACTAACAAACTAACTGTATGCCGATTTTTGACCAAAAATCCTTCAAGTTTGGCTATTTCTAGCACAGCTGTTTCCAGCATATAAGTGGATTTTCAAAACCGATGAATCTTAGTTTTACCAAGAGTTCATAATAGGAAGAGTTTGATACCCAGCTCTTCCCAATAGAATAAGCTTGCAATATGCTCGAAACATTAAGGCCGAAACTGTGTTTTTTTTCGTCGAAACTTTTTGCGAACTTTTACGCAGTCCTCCAAAATTTTTTGCGGAATTTTTAAAAAAATAGCGAAATTCTTATTTTTTTAGTTTTTAAAGATAGTTAATGAATTTTAGTAATTTGGGTGTATTTAAGCACGTTTTTAACATTTAAGGCATAGTATTAACCAAGTTATAACTATTTTTCTAAAGTCGAGGCATGTTTTTACATGTGTATAAAACTTAATAGTGAATAAGAATAGGAAAATATCAAAACGTGGACACCCAAAAATCTAACCAACCTTATTACGCGACCGGTTCGGAACCGACGTGGTCCCTTCATCGTTCATCCCTGATTTTCCGACGTGATTTTCCTATTATCATTGATATCTCTGCAACCCCCGTGGATCCGTGGACTGGTGTCTGTTTTGACTATTATTCTGAAACTTAATAGTGAAGAGACGCGGCGGTCTGGGAGCGGGGCCCCCAGAAGCTGAGAAATTTTGTCAACCAGAGGAAAATCCTTAGTGGAAATTCTCAAAAGTTTAGTTTCGGCAGGCAGTAAAATCCTAAAATAAAAGCAAACTGCTAAAAAGCTAAAATTGTTTAAAATTATGGTTTGGCAAACTTTTCAACGCTAAAAGAACTTCATTGCATTGCTGTCACTAGGCATTCTAACTCGGCTAAGATTAAAAGGTGTCTACGTATTGAAATACACGCCGTAGGCGCGAAAATGTTTTGAAAATTTTCTTCAAAAAGTATGTTAAACATGTTTAGTTTTCATCTGAGACAACTGAAAATTTTTACTCTAGGTCAAAAATTTTTGCGGAGCTTTACGCAGAGCTCCGAAAAAAGTTGCGGAATTTTCAAAAATTTTCAAATTTCGCAGTTTTTTTCGCAACAACACAGGCGCCGAAATCTCGGGAGGCTTCTCAGCGTGTAAACATAATTATTAAATTAACAAATTAACATTATTATTAACATAATTAATTAACATTAACATTAACATAATAAACAAATTAACTTGAGCTAGCAAAATTGTACAGTAATAGTTTTTATATCATTATGTTGCGTTGAACGAGATCTTTTTAACGGTATTAAAATTATATGGTTCAGTTCAGTCAATCTCTTACAAAACCGGCAATAAAATATTCTTTCCACGAAAATTCTAGGAATTTCATCATTTTCTTCAAAATGCCTTACGTTGTTGCCGGATTTGTAAGAGATTGGCTGAACTTAACTAAAGGCTTTAGATCGTTAAAAAGATCTCGTTCTACGCAATAATGATATAAAAATTGTTGCTATACGATTTTCCTAGCTCAAGTTACAGTATTGAATTTGGCAAAAATGCCCGTTTTTGAAAAATGTCAGCGTAGTATGTTTACACGACGTGAGAAGTCCCCCGAGATTTCGGCCTTAATGTTTAGAGCACATTGCAAGCTTATTCTGTTAGAAAGAGCTGAGTGTTATACCATACCCTTCCTATTATTAACTCTTTGTTTCACTTTTTACATGGTTAATTGTTTCAGGCATTTCATTTTTTCAATTTTGTTGTTTTAGCTGAATTTGGTGACTTCGATGAGCTTGCTCACTGTGTGGACCACCTTGTTCATTTCTCTTTGTTTCCAAAAGTTAGTTAAAGTACAGGTTTATAGTCGATAATTTTAAAGGATTTTTATCGGGTTAATAATTGACTAGACGTAGAACTAAATTTATTAGCAAAACTTTCCAAGAAAGGTGGAAACCCTTGAAAATTTAATCTCTTCTAGTCAGTTTTTAGTTTTACCTTGCCCGCTTTTTGACTTTTAATTTTACTCAAGAAAATTAGCTGTTGCCTGTATTCTTGTTCACTTCCGATGTGAATTAATCAGCATTAATCGCTTTAACTGTTTAAAAATATGCCTTTGGTTTTTATTTTAGTTGATCACCAAAGGAACACAAGTTTTAGCCGATTTGATTCGAGAAGCCTCAGTACGTCATTCTAGTCTACGCGGAATGGACCGTCCCACTGCGGAACTTCATTATATACAGTTGGCACGGTGGGCTGAAGGTTATGGACAGGAGTGTTTTCCTGGCAGTAAGGTAGAGAAAAGATGAGTAGGATGTTATTAGCACCAAGAAGAAAGCCCAAAACTGACAGTTGAGTTGAGATGTGGGAGATGACAGTTACCTGTTGAAACGGCTAGTTATTTACTTCACATGCTCACTTGCAGATGTTGAGTTTGCTCTCACTCTCACACTATTCTGGAATCTCGCCAGGCCTGAGTTTTTCCTTGGCAGAAATTTCTGGGCGGGGGGGGGGGGATTCTGAGGTTCCCTCCTTAGGTCTGGAGGGGCACAGATTTCTGGGAGTGGGGAGGGAGGATTTCTTCAAAAATTCTTGATAAAATTAATATTTTTGCTGCTGACTTCGCAGTTCTAACCCTTTAATTTAAAGCTTAAAATAGCTAAAAAGGGCCTAAACATCCGGCTAAGCTGATAAAATTTTGAACATTTTCCTTCACAGCCCTATTTTTCCGGGTACTTTTGGGTTCTGGGGAGGAAGGCCCGTGTCCTAGGAGGGGGCGATCCAAGTCTGAGGGCCTTCTCTATCCCCCCTATAGGAAAAACCCAGGCCAAGCATAGATTGGTGATTGTTGATTTGCTGAAGCTCGAGAACAACTTATTGTTTCAGGAACACGGTGGTGCGGACTTATTTATAGGTTATGAGCCGACTGGGATTGTTGTGCGACAGTTAACTGATCTCTGGAAGTGTTGGTATGAGCAACTTTTGTTCTTTAGTTTTTTTAGCTTAGATTAAATACACGTTGAAACTCCAAAAAATCCTATTGACTCAGTGGCTGTTCCAGTGGCTAGACTGCATTGGAGAAACTGTGAAGTGGCACACTGTTATTGAAAATTACTTAACCTTTAGAGCATTTGATTTGGTTAAGTCCCTAAAAATTTAGGATCTTATTTGATTGGAAATTTATAGTTTTGTAATGCCACCTCAAGTGGAAATTTCAGTGTTTGAGAAATGGCTTACACAACACATTTCTAATATTATGGTTTCGACTACGTATAAATTTTTGATATAAATATGAACAATACGTATGTTTAACAGTAAATCAATAAAAATGGCCTTGAATGGCGAAAATCCAAAAAGTGATGGAAGCCTCCCACTAGTGGGAGTGGAAACCAAAAGGGAGGAGGCCTAAAATTTGTAATCTTCTGAAGAATTTTTTCCAAGCATTCTTTGAAATAAACAAATGAACTAAGGCTTGATGCAGTTTGATACAAGCAAGTGCTCGAAATACCTTATTAGCTGGACTCAAACCACTCGAAATTGGATATTTCAAGCTCATTTCTTGAGTTACAAACACTATGATGGTTAAAAATAGTACCAAGAGTATAATTAGGGGGAGCTCCTCCTAGAATAGGGAAAATTTGACGGAATGTGTATAATCTGCATATTGTTGGCCTGGGGCCAACGGAGGAGTGGACCGATCGGGCTCAAGCTTGGTGTGTGAAGAGCCTGTGGGTAGGGTATATACTGTGAAAATTTCAGCCGGATCGGCCGGGTGGATCTTGAGATATGAAAATTGGCCGCCTGCGCAGGTCGCGTTTCTCTCCATTTTTCCCCCAGGGGTGCAGGTCGGAAGACCTTTCACAGCCCTACTATTTTATGTTTTTTGTACAAAAAGTTCCTCAATTCCGGGAAAATTAAATTACTTAATTAAGTTTTCGGTCCCCCCCCCCCCCAAGATGGCCCCACACCCCCCCCCGTGGGAAGTCCGAAAATAATTGCACTTCGAAATAGATCGCAGCGAGCGAAGCTGGGCTCTCATATGGCTCATGTGGAATGGCCCAAAGGCGGAGGTCTCCATTTGAGAGTTTGGTGTTGGTCTGTCATCTGTGGCCCCCTGGCCAGGGGTCGAAAGTTAGTGTGTAAAAGGGGGCCTGGGCCTCTGGAGTAGGAAGTCCTATACATAAGAGCTGCTAGGTTTTGTATTCGAATAGGAACCCCTGGTGAATCTAAATGGCCCATTAGTTTTGCTCTAGCACCTATCCGTGGGGCTGGGGGACACCCTGATGGAGGTGGGCCCCAACCGTGTCGCAGGTCCACCTTTAACCTCTTCCATAGACAGATCCGCTGCAGGTAGAGCTTTCATATTTGGCGTGTGGTGTGGGCTAGGGGACCACTACAACATAGGCTATAGTAGGTACCGGCTGGATCCCAGTGGCGCCCTGGCCAGGGGTCCGTACCGTGGACCGGTCCCAAAATGGCCAAAAATCGATTTTTAAAAGTGGCCAAGTTTGGTATCAAATGAAAGCCCTTGATTAGACGAACATTTGTTGTCATTGGAGGACCCCTCCAAAGTGGACCCAGCGGCCTGTGGCGCCCTGACCAGGGTCCGGACCGGTCCAAAATGATCAAAAATCAATTTTTCCAAAAGTGGCCAAGTTTGGTATCAAATGAAAGCCCTTGGCGAGGCGAACATTTTCTGTCATTGGAGAGCCCATCCAAAGTGGACAGCGGCCTGTGGTGCCCTGACCAGGGTTCGGACCTGTCCAAAATCGGTGTTTTGAAAAGTTTTCAAATTTGGTATCAAATGAAAGCCCTTGGTGAGGCGAACATTTTCTCATTGGAGGACTCCTCCGAACTGGTCCCAGCGGCCTGTGGCGCCCTGACCAGGGTCCGGACCGGTCCAAAATCAATTTTTTGAAAAGTTGTCAAATTTGGTTTTAAATGAAAGCCCTAAATGAGCAGAGCAACTTTTGTCATGTAACTGCATATCCAAGGTTACCGTGCCGGTTGGCTTTTCAAATAGCCTTCTTGCCTAAGATAACGCACCGTGTAAAAAGTTCTGAAAAGGCCATGAACAGTGGCCTTCTAGCCTAAGATAACGCACCGTGTATTAAGTTCTGAAAAGGCTATGAACGGTGGTCTTCCATCCTAAGATGACACACCGTGTATAAAGTTCTGAAAAGGCTATTAACAGGCATTTTTCCGCTTCAGCAAATACATTCAGTTAAACTAGAACGTTTTCATCCAGCCTGTTTACCGTAGCTAGCTTTGCTTACGTTGTGTTTGTACATAACTTCTCTGACAAATGATTTTTCTCTGCAGCGGAAAAATAAGCGAAACTAGGGGGGAAAATGCCCTCGGTGGGCAACCAACGTGGTAGAATAGGGAAAGACTTGAATCTTAAATATATACACGGTGCATGGTTACAACTGAGATTCTGCTGAAGCGGAAAAATGCCGTTTCTTAGCGACTAAAATGAAAGAAACCAGCTTTGTGCGCCGAATAGGGAATCTGCTCTGCGACTAAAATGAAAGAACCCAGCTTTGTGCGCCGAATAGGGAAACTACTCGGCGACTAAAATAAAAGAAACCAGCTTTGTCGCCGAATAGGGAATTCCCTCCTTCCGCCCTATTCGCGCGAGCTTATCGTCTTTCGGGAGGACATATATAGATTAGGTAATTATTCTATTGGGAACTGGTAACGTAAGCATTGCGCTCAATATGACATTTCACGTGCCGGTTGCGTGGTGACTAGGGGTGGCGCTAGATTAATTTCTTTTTGAGCTACCTGATCCGTAAATATTTTATGCATACAACCGCTAGCAGGTCCAACAGAAAGCAACAATAAGTATATAGTTTAAACTATTTGTGGTCGACAGTCCTTGTGCTAAACATGAAATCAATCACATTTCATTTTATATAATGTTTGATTGTATCAATTCTCGACAAGATAAGAACAGTGCACACCTATATATATATATATCATAGGGGTCGCGGCAGCGACCCCTATAATATGTGTAAAAAGTGGCTGGAGACAGTGTAAAATAAGCTGCGCAGAAGCTGCGCAAAATCCTGCGCAGATCCTGCGCAGATTTCATGCGCAAATTGTAGAGCACACCGAGTTTAGTATGTCTGTGAAGTTTCAGCCCCGTATCGCTTACCGTTAAAAAGTTGCGCCCCGGGCCGGTTACGGCGGCGATGTTTTTTTCCGGTTTCTCCTATTTGATGGTTGTATTGTACATAATGTTCGCCGCTTTCACGTGATCTGCAGCGGTGGGCCAACCTAAAGGGCTATGGGGTCTAGTAGTACCCTCTAAAGAATTTAAGAATCACAACTTTTTTTGCGCCGCAGCTGCGCCACAGCGCCGCAGTGGCGCCGCAAAGTCGGCTCATAGCGAAAAGTGACCATTTTTGTGGTCGTCGCTCAGGTCGAACGTTACGAGCTGGAGCTGATTTCTTTTTATATTCAGAAATTACATATATTGAACTAACTAACGGTCCAGGTTGCGTTCCTCTATCACTTCCCTAGCGACCACAGTGGCCCGTCAAAAATGGCGAAAATTCGAAAAATGAAAAATCGAAATTTCTCGCTATCTATTCAACTTTGAAAGCTCAAATCTTCCATACAATGGTTTTCTGGCACGGAGAATCGATTCCCGCAGTCAGTTTTACCGTCAGAGGGCTGGTTCCACTTTGCCGTCGGGAGGGTCAAGTCGGAAACCGCTTCCTGGAGGTCCACAGTAGGCTCTACCTGGCCTCTCAAAACTTTGTCTATAGGGGTTTTATGGTATGCCCAGCTCATTCCCGGCATCCGTTTTGCCGTCCGACGTGTCAATATTGCTGGGCTGGTTCTACTTTGCCGTCGGGAGGGTCAAGTCGGAAACCGCTTCCTGGAGGTCCATAGTAGGCTCTACCTGGCCTCTCAAAACTTTGTCTATAGGGGTTTTCTGGTGTGCCCAGCTCATTCCCGGTATTCGTTTTGCCGTCCGACGTACCTATTTTGCTGGGCTGGTTCTACTTTGCCGTTTGAAGGGTCAGTCGGATGGGAGGGTCAAATGGTCGAAAATAAAGTTTCTCAAAAGTGGTCAAATTTGGTATCAAATGAAGGCCCTAAGTGAGCTGAGCAACTTTTGTCATAGAACTGCGTACCCAAAGTGGCTGTAGAGTGCTGTGGTGGGGTGGGGTGGGGACTTAGGCGATTTTGGGTCAAAAATAAAATTTTTCAAAAGTGGTAAAATTTGGTATCAAATGAAAGCCCTAAGTGAGCTGAGCAACTTTTGCCATAGAACTTAACACCCAAAGTGGCTGTAGAGTGCTGTGGTGGGGTGGTGTGGGGACTTATGTAGGCGATTTTGGGTGAAAAATAAAATTTTTCAAAACTGGTCAAACTTGGTATCAAATGAAAGCCCTAAGTGAGCTGAGCAACTTTGTCATAGAACTGCGAACCCAAAGTGGCTGTAGAGTGCTGTGGTGGGGTGGGGTGGGGACTTAGGCGATTTTGGGTGAAAAATAAAATTTTTCAAAACTGGTCAATTTGGTATCAAATGAGAGTTCTAAGTGAGCTGAGCAACTTTTGTCATGCGTACCCAAAGTGGCTGTAGACTGCTGTGGTGGGGTGGGGTGGGGACTTAGGCGATTTTGGGTGAAAAATAAAATTTTTCAAAAGTGGTAAAATTTGGTATCAAATGAAAGCCCTAAGTGAGCTGAGCAACTTTTGCGGTGTCGGATTTATGCCTTTCTCAACCGGAATTTAAAGGACATAGGCCCAACACACATATTATCCCCTTTTGTGCGGAGCATTTTAGTTACTTATATATATATATATATATATATATATATATATATATATATATATATATATATATATATATATTACATACGTATTAGCAACAATATCCAAATCGTATTATGCTCTCAATGTTTCTGATTGCATATCGAAGACAACGTAATTGGGTACCTTGCCATGACCTCTGGGCGCAGGCCCATGTCGGGTGATTTTGCGAACTTTTTCTTAAAAAAATCACCCACAACTTTCTGCAAAAAGGTGAGGGCTGACTGATACAGCAAAAGTAACGTCTAGTTCGAGCTTTACGACACCGAAAACCTACATGGAACATTATTTAGGTACCTCAGACCCGCCTAGTTACCGTTCTGACCCAAGGCGAGGTCGGGATTCAATTTATCTGGGTTAACGCTACAAGCCAAATTTGAATTCTACGTCCTAATAACCGGTATAGGCTGGCTTTTAGGCTTCCTGTGCCCTGGCATAGAATTTTTGACTGGCCACGTAACCCTGACCAAGGGAACGTGACCCTGGGCCAAGTCACGTGACCAGTCCAGATGCGAAATTACTACGCAAATTGTTTGTATTGACCAATAGAACACCAAATAAGTGGATTCCTGGCTACCTGGAGTCAGTAAACAGTGTTAAGAGAATTGACCAGGGGCCGATGTTATAAAGCGATTTAACCCGGTTAAGTTTCTGACCCGGGTTAGAAACCGGGTTATCAACCCTAACCCAATGTTATAAAAATGGGGTCAGCAAAACCCGGGTTTCGCTAATGGGGTTAGGGTTAGGTTTAGGGTTAACCCTTAACCCAATGTTATAACCAAACCTGGGTTTGAAACCCGGGTTAAAATTGGGGTTAAATCCAGCAAATCTCAACCCTCCTCAGTGAGGAGGGTTAGCAGTTAACCCGGATGAGATTGGATGAAAAAACTAATTTAGAAATTTTTGAAAATTAAGTGGAATACATTTTTCACATTGCTTTTCTTCGTGGTGGCATTTTCTGAACTTCATTTTCACTTCAAATTTATCATTTCTAGCTTTCATGAAAAGGGTTAAAAATAAAGATTGGGGTTAAAAATGGGGTTAACCCCAAAAATAACCGGGTTAAATCCTTGCTGGCTGAGTTAGCTGATTGCATGAACTAATTGGGGGTAAAATCGGGGTTAACTCATAGGATAACCGGGTTAACTTAACCTAACCCGAAAAATGCTTTATAATACAGGGTTAACCCCAAGGGTTAACCTAACCTCAAAATTTCGGGGTTAACCCTAAAATGGACTTAACCCGGGTTAGCCGTAACCCCATTTTTATAACATCGGCCCCTGGTTATCCACTTTGGACCCAGGGACCCAGAACCGTTAACTTAACCCGAAAAGCCTACCAAAAAGAAACTTTGGGGTCCAAATTTCTTCACATAACAAGTCTATGAACCATGCTCTATTTATGCATGAAAATAAAGGTTTCCTAGCTATATCGTGGGATTAGATGCGTGGGTGATTTTTTGCGAACCATTGTTTTTTGTGAATTCGGTAACAAAAAACACAAAATCTTGTATTACTCTCGCTAATCAAGGGTTATCGGCAGGAATTTTGCGCCATATTGAGGGGTCAATACCATTGATACAATGATACATATAATATACCAAAATTATTTCCATCCGACTTCATTTGCGAAAATGGCCGGAAAAATTCTGTGATTGACTTTTTAGTTAACCTTGCTTAAAAATTAACATTTTAATTAATTAAACCAAACCTAATTATATTTTCAATTCGCTGACGATTTTGTAATTACTGCTGTGTTTTTTCAGCTGGACTGACATTGTTGCAATCAAAGCAGTGAAGCGCAACTTTTGCATTGAATGCGTGGATATGGCTGCCGTGTGTTACCAAATGGTATGGATTTTAGACTGTGTTTTAGTAACAACTAGTGATGTGCACCGGAGCTCCTCTCCGACGGAGCTCCGCTCCGACGGAGCTCCGATTTTCGGTGCTCCGGAGCGGGCTTCTGCTCCGGAGCTCCGGAGCTCCGGGTACCCGGAGCAGCCATTTTCAAGCTTTGATGTCTGTCTGTTGCTCATAACTTGGGTACCAATGAAATTTTTCAAGAGTTTTCATGATTTCTTGCTGTAGTCTCACGAACATTGCGTCAGAACAATGAATTAGTGCTCGTTTTATTTTTAATATTTTTTCTACTTTCTCAAGACTGCTGTAGGATTCGTTTTCTGAAGACAATTTTTCCAACTTGTCCAGATGATAAAGGTGAAAATTTAAAGACAATTCTGCTACGAAATCTAAGAATTGTTTCAATACAACGTTTTTAATTAATTGCCATTAATTAATCCATTAATCCATCATTTATTCCCTTTTCCGATGAATAAACTTTTAATGTCTACAAATGTTTTCTTTGCTTTCATCTCACACACCTTTTCTAATATTTTTCAGACATTATTTGCTCTTTGTTCAAATTTATTTTATGATTATATACATATATACTTTTTAAAAGTTAAACAGTGGATAAAAGCAAATCTTGTCCACGTTTGTTAAATTTGCAATAGTTCATCACGGATTCAAAAATTTAATTTTTGACAAAATTCTCGTAACGAATTTTATGGAGTCCTAATCTAGGAAATTTTACTTAGCAAATATTGAAAAAGTGAGACATTAGAACTAAACGGCAGTAAACTAACATTGGCATTTATGTAAACGCAACATAATGCATAATGAAACAACCACGAGTTCTGTGAAAAGTTGTCGAAGTCTGAACTCATTTCAGATCAAAAATACAGGCTAGCAAATAGAACAAATGTGAATAGCAAAAGCATCAGGTTCTGAACATAAAAATGCGAAGCGGTATATAGTAAACAGTGAGTAGACTGCAAAAATAATTTGCTTAGCTTAAAATAATTTTTTTACAATTTTAACCTTCACAAACAGTCGGAGCTCCGGTGCTCCGACAGCCCGCTCCGGCCGGAGATCCGGAGCGGGCAAATTGTTCAGCGCACATCACTAGTAACAACATCTCTGAAGGGGAAGATGGAGCCTCCATTTGTGGCGGATGTGGTGTGCCCCCTAATTCTATCCCCATCGCGGGGGAACTTCCCATAAATGCCTAACCAACAAATACAAAATTTTTTCCATACATATTTTATTCAAGGTTCAGATTTTAAAAACTTCAAGGGGGGACTACTGAAATCGGCTTGCCCCGACTTTGTCCGATTGGCCTACTTTTATCTACTAAGATATAGAGCATGTGGTCAAAAAATATCGGGTACTGAGATCTTAGCTGCCTTCCAGCCATGTGCAGCTGTCGCGTTTATGTGCCCGTGTGTTTTTTTTGCGAAAAAAACTGCGAAATTCTGCACTTTTTTTGAAAATTCCGCAACTTTTTTCGGAGCTCTGCGTAAAGTTCCGCAAAAATTTTTGACCTCGAGTAGAAGTTTTCAGCTATTTCTGATAATAAATCCACGTGTTTCCGGTAGTTTTTGCAGAAAATCTCAAAAACTTTTCGCGCCGTCGGCGCGTATTTCTGTATTGTGGACACCTTTCAGTCTTATGAGGACTCTTGTCCGAGATATGTAGAATACTTTGTAGTGAAAGCTTATCCAATAAAATTCTTTTCGCATATATAAACTAATTTCCTAAAATACCTGAAGAAGTACACGCGTACACATAGTTAACCACTCTAGTAAGATGATAACCACTCTGAGGTATCCATTTGTTGAACAAAGTCGTGGATATACGTACTTACCAGAGATGAAACCGGGTCACTATTTACTGACCCGGTGACCCGGTGACTCGGTCGACCCCTGACCCGGTGACCCGGTGACCCGGTATTTTTGAAAATTCAGGTTTAAGCTTGCAAAAAATTAAAAATACTTTATTGCGGTGCGGTGAAAGCGGTGTTTTTACCATTTTTGACGACTAAAATATCAAGTTGGGCAAAAGTTTTGCTTTCCTTAAAGTAGTAGTATTGGAAAGTGAATACTGTAAGTAAGCCGGAAAAAATAAAAAAAGGTTTGCACGATTTTGCACTCAATAATGTGAAGTAAACTACATAGCTTTTTGAATGAAACAAATTGGAACAAAATACTTTGCCAAAGTCATAACATCATCTAATTCTAATCATATGGCTTCAAATTAACACTTTCTCTTTTATCATTATATATTTTAGTAAAATATTTCATTTAGTTGTATGATTGAAGTTTCACTCAGCGGAAATTCTTTGAAATAATTTTTTCGTATGGCTGGGATTCAGAGAATATGAAATAAAATCAATCATAATTGGTTCCTGAAGATACGTAGTAAGCCATAACAATTGCAAAAAATGCAAAGTGAATCTGTAAACCTTGTTTTGCTGAGATTTTCCTTCTTACTGAGATTTGAAACCCACAGTCTGACTCTCTCCCACCAAAAGTTAGCAGCAGCAAGCAATAAGTCACTTACAGTAGATGGAGCATGGAGAATTTTAGATCTTAAAATAAAGATTTCAGACTCTCAAGACCCATGTAACAGTTTTCATTTTTTAGTTAACATTCAAAACAAGCATTGTAATTTCAAACCTAGATCTAAGCTTGACAGGACATGACATTACAAATATTATGAGGACACTACTACAGCGACAAGCATTTAAAAAACTACACGATTAAGTTAAGAATATTTCTATTGCTTGCTTTTGAGTAATTGTTGAAGTTTTCAGATGGCAAAAATTGGTAAAACTTTGAAAAATATCCTATAACAGAAAAAAATTCCTCCAATCAAAAATACCGGGTCAAGACCGGGTCAGAGCTCCTGACCCGGTGACCCGGTGACCCGGTGACCCGGTTTCATCTCTGGTACTTACATACATACATACGTACATTAACCTGTTTAAACACCAAATGCACAAGAATAACCCAAAATCTTTGCTAAATCGCTCGAAAAAATAGATGTTCAAGCTTGAATTTTCCGGAAACATCTAGCTTTTGCTGGAGGCTGTCACCCCCAGACCCCCATTTTTAAATTCGTGTTTTTATCTTGGCGTTGTGCTTCATTATGATTGCTCTGTTCTTTCTATTTTTACTATTTTTCCGAAATCTTTCTATTTGCTTTTAATTTTAAAATGTATATATATATAAATGTTCCCAAACCAAATTTTATACTAATTTTTCCCTGTGGCAGCTTTGATTTTTCTGGCTGCCGAAATAAAAATATTGAGTGTTTCTATTAAGGATTTTTTACAGTTTTACAAAATTTTCTCAGCTTCTGGGGGGCTCCGCCTCCAGACCCCCCGCATTTTCACCTGTAACTTTATACTCTTGTCAAAAACACACGTATATACATACACATGCTTCGACTTTGGAAAAATGGTTGTATATAACTTGGTTTGTACTATTTGTTAAATGTTAAAAATGCGTTCAAATACAACATAATCAATAAAATTCATTAGTTATCATTGCAAAACTAAAAAATATGAATTTCGCAATTTTTTTGCGACGTTCCGCAAAAAATTTTGGAGGACTGCGTAAAAGTTCGCAAAAAGTCTCGACAAAAAAAACACAGGCCCGACCCCTCCTTTCTTACAACTACCAGCATAATTATTTAAAAATCTCTTCTGGCTGCAAGACCCTAGCTTTAAGGCTGCCATATGCCAATATGATTTGGCACATGTGCCCCATCTGCGGATAAATACTAGACGTCTCTATCTTATCTGCATTTAAGGTGCTGGTTCGGGTATTTGCAGCAAATTTTGAAAGACTGTAATTTGCTCAATTTTTGGAGTTCAACAATTTTTATATCATTTTAAAGCTTAGAATGTGCTTGTTACAACTAGGTACAGTATAGCTGTCTCATTTCAACTCTTCGGCTTGAACAACGACTTGCAATGACATGAAAACAATTTTTGAACATGGATTTCTCGAAGCGTGGGAAAGTTAACGAAAAGCGACCAGTTCAGATTTCAAAAGAAACGCCTTCCCGAGGGCTGTTTTTTTCTGAAATTGTTTAACGAGTAAAGAAGCTCAAGATTTTGAGAAAAACGTAAATTTTGTCCGATTTTCGTCAAAATTTTCAAGTTTGGACGCTTATTTCTCTCGAACTGAAAGTCAAAATGCAAAAACCATGAAAAATAGCCCTCGGCAATTGTCTCAAAAATACGTGTGTAAAGCCATTTTTAATTGATTGCATGAGCTGAGAGAAATCCGTGTTCAGAACAATCTAGTTGCGATTTTCAAAATTTCACATTTTCGCTGCTGTGTGCCGGCAGAGATACCACAGAGAGCTCTCCTTTGGGCGTAAGATGTCCTTTAGGACCACAAATATGGACAATACTTGACCGACGGACCAGCGCTGTTGAAGCTGTCGAAATCTTGCAATATTTGATTTTTCAAAAAATGGCCGGTTTTGGACCTCGAAAATCAATTTTTGCTGTTATCTCTTAAACCTTAAGGAATCGAAGAAAACTCTCAAGAGCAAAGTTGTAGGTCTTGGTGAGAGGATTCGAATGACTATAAGTTCATCCACGTAGGGTGGTCACAATGCAAGTTATGGCGGAATAAAGCTAATTTCTCCAAAACTCAAATCTTCAAGCCGCGACTTTTCTAACATGTTTTATAGGGTAAATAATGTAATTGTAGCAAATTTGAATAAATTTCAACGACAATTGCGGTTTTAAAGCCCAAAAATACACGAACCCGAACCAACACCTTAAGGGAATTCCTCTTTAAAGTTGAAGTTTTGGAAATACTTTTAAAAATTTTGGCTAACGAAAGGAAAATTTTATTACTGGTGCGAGCTATAAGGCTGTAATTTGGCATAAAAGGTGGCCCTATAGGAATACTCATTTGGGCCAAATGGCAAGAAATTCTGCCGCGTGAAAAATTTTTTATGTCAACTTTACCACTCCTATAGTTTCGAAGCGTCATTCCATCGATGGGGTAGAGCCTACCCCGTATTAAAAATAATTCCGAATAAACAAAGAAGATGTTATCTTCAATTCTAACTTTATTCTTAATCATCTGGAAAAGTTTATTCTTAAGTCGCGCATATCTTTCACTCTAACTCCTAACTTAGTCACATGCCATGTCGTAGCCACATAATGTCCTGCATGCATAACAAGTTTAAACTTTGTTTCCTTCATCGTGAATAAAAATTTGCTTCATCGCGTGAAATTTAAAAGTATGCAAAAATTCTAGTGATGGTCTGGGGATATCCGCTTATTTTTTTATTAAACGGATATCCGAATATCCTTTCCTTTTATCCACGTATTCCAAACGTATATAAGTGTATTTAACTGTTTTTTGTTTTGTAACTCTTTTTCAATGTTGATTATTCTGCCAGTTTTTACTGTCCTTCCTTAGAATTTTTATCACCAAGGCAATCCTCAACTTAGATTCCAAAATCGTGTTCATTTTTCATTACGTATCGGAATCCGGATGTTTTTCGCAAATCCGACATCCGGATATCCAGTGCTAAAACCGCCACAACAAAAATATAAAAACATCGAGTCTTGGGTTTTGTCATATTATTTGCAGACATCTTTTTGTTTGTAGGAGGATTCTGAAACTGCCAAATATGTTGCCGACATTTGTAGACTACAGATGCAATTTTATCAAATCTTCCTACCAACCCCTGATCCTGAGCTTCCTCTACAGCAGCAACCAGTGGAACCAGAGCAGCAAAACCTTCAGTGTCAGGAAATTGGTTGTGATTGTAATGGTGATGTGAGAAATGCGGGTGCTGTAGCCATGACAATGCAGGAGCTGAATTGTACTGACCATTACTGTAACTGTTGTAAAGCAGATCCTGCTGACTCAGGAATTGCAAGGCAAGGTGACACTTCCCTGACTACCAGTTCTTCAGGCGGCACAGCGCTGGTACCGACCTACAGGGCCTCGCCTGCCTATGAAACTGCCCTACTACATCCAACCATTTTGCCGCCCTGCAGTTGTGCTGATTGTTCAAAAACTGTACTGAACGTCAACAATCTGGTTACTGTCGGCGGCGGCAGTTCACTGACGCTTGGTGACGTAGGTGCCCAGGCTACTACCATAGCTTCAGAGCAGCTCCCCCCTGTGGCAGCTGATTCCGGTTGTGCTCATGCAGCAGCGGTTTCGTCTTCTCCTCAGCCTGCTCCTGACTGTATTCGATTCTATCGGTTGTCACCATCCTATTCTGAATTGTTTGGATGTTACGGTATCCGGTCAAAGAATGATACTGTCTCCAATAGATGGGCAGCGTATCCGCCCTGGTCGGGCGATGGAGGCCATGGTTTTCCTGCAAACCCGGGTCTGTCCGGATCGCTTGCTAAAAGCAAGAGTACCCCGGAATTGTGGAGGTTGTCTTCACTGGAAAAGGGCTGCTGCAGCGTAGAGTATCATATGATTGAGCAGAAACAGTTACCAATTGATATTACATTGGAGAATTTGTGTGTTGATGGTAATTTGGATCAGCAGATATTAAATCCTTCAAAAGTCACTGATCGCAAAGTAGTGGCTTGCTCAAAGGACGTGGAAGTTTTCGCTGAACGTTCACATGACTCAGAAGCCTCAAAACACTTCTCTGTGTGCTGTGACTATGCTGCTGATTTCTCATTTGCAGAATCTAAATCAGAGGTAATATTACATGAGTGTGTGTATTTATTCATAGAGATTTTTATGGCATAAATACCTGAAAATTCCAGAACAGGAAATTTGCGTGAAGATTTTAAGACCCCTTCTGCTCACCCATTAGAAATAATCCTGTGCCATATTTGAGTACCCTGTATTTGCTGGCATTTTTACGTGTTGCGTCTGGCAACTTGCAATCAACAGACTATAGCAATTTGTATTTTTTGTCGTATTCTTAGTTATGATGTACTCTTGGTATTACTCTGGTAGTTAATACTTCATGGAGTTTTTCAGCTGTAAAAACTTGCGTTTGTGTGTGCTTGTTTGTAGTGTGGCCTCTGTGTAGGGAATGCAACAATACATTATTTTACGCAGATGTATAAATTTATGCAGTTTCTGGATACAGCATGCAATTTGGTGAGCTAAATAATAATTGTGTAAGCGTAATAATTGTGTGAATTGTGCGAGTGCTTAGTTTTTTTATGGCGATTAAGGTCGTCTACTAAAACGATTTCACTATTCATGGTTAGCAGGCGTTCACAGTTTAACGTTTCAGTGCAATACAGTATTAAATACGTGTACTCAGAGCAATACTAAAAGTGTATGATTGTGGTAGCAAGAGTATGTATGTAATGATAACAATGAAGCTCTTTGTTATCAGCTGATTAGGCATGCGGTGTGTTCTGGCCGATGGCGCAGGTCAATCACAAACGCCATTGCGTACCTTTTGATCTCCTTCCACAAGTGAGTGCGCCTTTCACATTTACTTGAGCCCGCATATATTTATTAATCTGGAAAACACTAGATTTTTAAAACATTTTTAGAAAGTCTAAGAGTATGTACAAAAATAAAAACTGCGTATATATAATCTAAACTGTCCTAATCCTTCGAGCTCTTTATGGCACGTTAACTTATATTACGTATTTATACGTTATATTGATAACGTACGATTAACGTATAGGGTATGGGCAGGGAGATCCACTAGGTTTTGATTTGTGGCTTGTGGCTGGAGAGTGGTTGTCTAGGGTCTGTGGGGGGGCGCACTGAGGTCCAATTTGGGGAACAGTAGGCCGTATCGTGCAGATGGTGCTCCAGTTCTAATAGCTAAGAGTGTAGAGCTTGTCATAAATACTCTTAGTTATTATGTGCTCATGCTTTTACGTATGCTCTTCTTACGGTTTTTTCACTGATGCGGTTTGACTGGCGTCAGCTGTTTTAGCAGTCGGTTTCAAATAATTACTAAATGTTGAACGTGGTTTGGAGTTGTATGCTGTATCAAGTCAGTAGGATGATCACCAGTGTTTTTTTGCTCAAAAACGCGTGTAATTACACACTTTTTTCTGGAAAATAGCAAAAAATTTTTGGCTACTGTGTAACGTTACACAGAAATTTTGGACAAGTTTTGCCAAATAGTGGGAACTTTTTCCAATGCGCATTAATTTGTTTCCACATATTTACCGTTTCTGGGGGGCTTCGCCCCCCAGACCACCTACCATTTCTTATATTTTATTTTTGATGTTGTATCTATATCTAAGTCTTTACTAAACTTTGTTCATTCATGCACATCTCTTCATATAAATTTGCGTTTTTAATTTTAATAAATTTTTATTCGTTCTATCAAGTCAAAATCCATCCCATCCTAAATAAATCTTGTTGCTGCTTTTCCTTTCTCTAGCTACATATATAGTACCTAGCTATGAATGCAGCTCGTTGCGTTATAATTGCTTAATTTTGTAAGTTTGTCTTGTTGATTTGGTGAAGCGTCGCCAATTTTGCTGTAAATTTGAGTTTTCAATTTTCACTTATAAAGAAGCTGCTTCGAAAACAGCGCGAAATAATTAGTTCCAATTAACAATAAAGTTATATACAGCCACGTCGGAATTTTAGGGGAAAGAAAAAGAAAGAAAATGAGAAGAATTCTTTAAATATAGAAAAAGAAAAAGAAATTTGGCTTCAATTTTCTTTAATTTAAAGAAAATGGCAAAGAAAAGCGGCTTCCTTTTAGATTAGTTTCATAGTCTCTTTCTGCTTTACTCAAAGTAAGTCTCAAAGAGAGATTGACAGCTGTTACTCTTGTAACATATGCATTCATAGCATAGACCACATACATTAAAGCAAGCAGGAGTCCTTTCGCAAGGGGTCACTAGGCTGGGTTGCTTACGCAAAATTGACTGACAGCTGAAACCTGAGACAGCCAAATGACACTTTCTTCTTTAAAGAAAAAGAAAATAGAGTCCAAATTTCTTCTTTCGCAAGAAAAAGAAAAAGAAAATGGAAAGAAAATTTAAAAATTTTTTCCCTAAAATAACGGCGTGGCTGTACATACGTAGTAAACAAAACGGGAGAAAATTACAAATTTTAAGGTAGTTACACACTTTTTTCTGAAAAATAGCAAAAATTTTTGATGAGGTGTGTAACATTACACATAAGCCGACGGCGAAAAAAACACTGATGATCACTATCACTAGGATGTTCAGATAACTGTGTTTTGGTATTAGAGTGTGAATTTTTTAGAAAAAAGTGGGGTATATTACAGTGGTGTAATATATACGTTTTCACTGGGGGATGAGACAGGGAGGAGGAGTTTACAGCGCTGAATTAACTTATGAGTGGTTTGCTAAACTTCAGTTTTCAAATGGTAACTCTACCTTGACAGTTTTATTGAATATTGCTGTAAGCAGCTGAGTTTTCTTTGCACTGTTCTATGTTGCTCTCTGTTGTTTATGTTAGCGTGTATACATGAAAACATTCTCATTGTTTACTTGCAAGTATTCAACAAACCTATTGAAGCCCTTTTAAACATATTTCATAAAAGATTATATATGTACGTATATATATACGTTTTCTTGAATCTGTTAGAATGTGGTTTGCCTTTTTCCAGTCAGAGATAATAAGCCCATGCTTTCTTGGGGCAGCTCGGACAGGTGGTCTCCTCCACGCCTCCACAGTAAGACATTAGGGCGTGCGAGAGGGCGGTTTTTCACACCATTCATATTCATAAAATGTTTGCAGAATGCAAAAAAACCAGAGGCCCGCCCACAACTATCCTGTGTTGGTCATAGTCGTACCACCCTCCATCCATTTTTCAAATTCAGGTGTTTGGTATGGTTTGTTTTGTTTCAGCCTCAATTAACCTATCATGTATTTTAATTTTTATAAATATGTACTATCTCGTATGCCCACTGCGCAGAATAACCTAAAGAAATGGAAAGTTAACGCAGCTTACTTATATGTAATGGTCTGTATAACAAAGCAGATGTGGACAACGTATTGTGTTTAAACTATAAATACAGGAAACACAGTTTTGCTTGATATAGCTAATTATAGATTATGGAAAAAAGAATTTGGAATAAGTTGAAATGAAACAAATTTAATTGGATTCAATCTACTTGATTTGGTGGTTCTTATTTGACTACTTACTGGAATGATGGTGTGAAACGTTAGGCTATGTAGTGGGTGAGGTTTTTCTCGACAGCTCAAAAATTGTCCAAATCCTTCAGGGCTCCGCGTCCTCTAGTTATTTGTTTAATCCTGTCGAAATCCTTAAAGTGGGGCCATGTTCGATAATCGATATGCTCATGAAGTTCGATAATCGATATGTTCATGAATATAATAACTTAACGTACGTATATCGACGTACATAGCCGATTTGGTGGCCCAAGCATGGGCGCACCCAGGGGGGGTTTGGGGGGTCGACCCCCCCCTTTTTGTCCGACCCTCCCGGGAGTTTTCGGGGAGAAAGCAAAAATTGAGCTATATATTTTTAGTGCATAAAATTAAAAATTATGAAAATTTTTCTCGCCTGCGGCGCTCTTATGTATTAACGTTTGCAACGTTTTGGAACCTGCGGCGCTTTTTTACCTCAATTTTTCTCGCCTGCGGTGCTTTCTTATCTCCATTTTACTGAATTTTACAAATTTTGCCATTATGTCAAAGAATTTCTCAACTTTTATTGAAATCTTTTTAAAGATACGGCTTTTTTCAAAATTTTAAAAATTTTCTCAACTTCTGGGGGGTCCGCCCCCCAGACCCCCGCGTCGGCTATCGATGACTCCTAAATATCGTAATTTTTGTGGCTCCCAAAACGAACTCTTTGTTGAAAACGTCGCCGCCGCCATCCCCCCCCAGCGTAAACGTGTCAGGCAAAGGCAAAAAATTTTTTTCCGGCTCGCCCCCCCCCCTTTTCAAAATCCTGGGTGCGCCCCTGGGCCCAAGTACAGAATTTCCCCCTTAAAGTTACAGTTTGTGTCCAGTCCTGATTGTTTCGTGCCATCACAGTTTGTATCTGTTATTGATGTTTTAAGTTTCACTTTTTCTGCTTGGGTGAGTTGGGTGAGCAAAAAGTGCAACTCCTTGCGATCTGATCCTGTAGTTGCCTGCTTCTTGCGATCCGATCCTCTAGTTGGCAAGCTGTGCGCCTTTCTCAAAGTTTCATTTTTTCAGCATGGGTGAGTTGGGTGAGCAAAAAGTGCCACTTTTTGCGATCCGATCCTCTAGCTGGGAAGCTGTGGATCTCTCGCACAGAGTTCATTCACAGGAATAAACAGCAAGCGTCTCCATGAGATGAGAGGAGAAAACTCAACCAGGGGGCCGCCCCCCCCCGGTATATACCAAGTAGATGATGGTTTATAATTTGATTTGTTAAAACTGACTTGTCTGGTAAGGCCTTGCAGAGGCTAGTATGCAAAAAAATGATCATTCCCTAGGTTGGCCTTGGAGTAGCATCTCCCCATGTTCTCAGATCGGGAGCAATGATGTTTGCTTACGCCATCATTAATGTAGCGTATTGGGCTGGTTGCTCTGCTTGTAGTTTGCGATCTAATCCTTATGCTTGGCAGCTATTATAGCATGTGATCAAATCTCTATGCGCTCTAATTAAATTTTGTTTTCTCAACTCACCCAACTCTCCCAAGCTGAAAAAACTTAACTTTGAAAACTGGCACAAAAAGTTGCACTTTGTGCAGCTGGGTGAGGTGGAATGTATACTTGGGCCATTTGGCCCCGATTTGGTTGCTTGTTTTGCGTACGTTTACGTATTGTTGGGTGGTTGTTTTAGGTGCCCTTCATTTAGTCATATTTCTCATTATATTGCGCATACAGCTTTACACTTTCCAATTTTTTATTATATATTACTTCTCTCTCTAAACTAGTGGCAGATAGTCGGAATGAATAAACTAGTTTCACTAAGCATAAAATTGCCTCCTCTAAAAATACTTAGCCCATATTATGCCTGCGTAAATTGAAGTTTTGCTTCTTTATGCTATAAGTTCTGTTGTGCGTAGAATAAGTTAAAGTTAAGTAAATACAGAACCACTATATAAACTGGCTCTCCTATCCGCGCGCGTGTTATTTTATAATAGCAATTTTGAAGCAATTTGAGTTGAGCGTACTCATCCTATTGTTGAAAAATTTTGTTACTGCTGGTAGACAATTTTCGGCATATAGTACGGTGAACGGATATATATGTATCTTTTTCTTTCAACTTTCATTTTCGTTGCTAATGTTCTTCAGCTGTTAACACCAACATTTAGTTTTATTGTTAACAATTATTTATATATTGTAAATTAATGATGATCACAGAATTGGACGCTGTCGCGGGTACCCGCTGGCGGTCGCGATCGTGGACAAATTTTCTTGACCGCAATGACCGCAAATTTCTATCAAATCGTGGTAATTTTGGCCAATTTGTTGTTAAAAATTCCAAATTTTTTTCAAAGTTTTTTCGTTGGACAAATAATCAGCTTCACATTTTGAAAAAATTTTGCCATATTTTGCTATTTTGCTAAAACTTTTGGATGGTTGAACAGGCAGCATAAACTGTTAGTCCTTACTGTAGTTTCGGGGTTTCAATTTGTTTCTCCTCTATTTGTCTAATTTCAATTTTACAAATTATTTTATTTATATATTAGATGGAAATTCTAAATATGATTAGATGGTTAATGGCTAAAAATACTTGAAGGAAACAAACGCTTTAAGCAGCGTTAATAGCATGCTGGTTGGTTGGTTGCTTGGTAACCGAGCCGGAAAACATGAAAGAAAATACACCCTGACCTGCACACAGAATTCTACTTTTGCACAAGCCAAATGCAGCAACGAAATAAAATTGTTTGTAATTTTTAATGTCGCTGTCAAAAATGTATATCTGAGCTGCACCAGCTGGAGTGAGGTGGCTGAAATGCCTTAAAATATGCAATAAGTGGATTTTCCCAAAGAATTGACGGTTAATAACTCAAAATTTTGTGGTCACAAAATTAGCGTGCGGGGCACGACAGTTGCGGTCGCGGGGCGGTCGCGGTCAAGAAAAATGTGTCCATGTCCAACTCTGGATGATCAACGGATGTCGGGTTAACCGGATAACATTATATCCGGATAATATCCGATTTCAGACCAAATGTCCTTTTGCATTGATGTCAACGTCAAGCGATATAGAGTAAATAGATACATTAGGTAAGCGACAACAGGAGAGTGCAATCGTTTTCTTTTTGGATTTAGGGTTTTTGTTCCCGAATCTTTAGATCCCGTCTGCCTTTCTCTTGCCTTGTAATTAGGTTTTCATTCACTAAATAAAAATTGTCGAAGAATTATTCAGATTTCAGAATTCTGGTCAAAATTTGGGTTAATTTTCGGCTTCCTGGGCTTATTTGTGAGAGTTTATTTGAGAATCTGGAGGGTGAAGATTCAGATTTTCCAAAATATTTTACTGCCGAGATGCTTAATCTAAAGACAGGAAGCCAAGTTACTGATATTGGAGACGACAGCTTAGAACTGCTTTACAATTGAATCTCCTAGTTGTAGGATAAAATAATTACGTAAAATTTTCGGGTCTCTTGCGCTTCCCCCCCCAGCCATAACTTTTGATTTTTTGACCAATAACTTTGAAATTTGGTATGGGTGCATACTGGAGGCTTATGAATTCAAAAATTCAAAAATTTTAAGAATTTTTAAATTTTTGTTTGGTAAGGGGGGACCAAGGGGAACCAAAAATTTTTTGAAGAAAAATTTGCGAAAAACTTGCGTAGAGGGGTTTTCAGGGACCCTGAGCACGAATCTGAAAACCGTTTTTCGATTCAGCTTTTCGTTAGCTCAGTATAATCTTACATGTTAAGCTTACAGATTTAGCTCACACTGAGCTAACGGAAAGCTGAATCGAAAAACGGTTTTCAGATTCGTGCTCAGCGCCCCTGAAAACCCCTCTATCCAAGTTTTTAGCAAATTTTTCTTCAAAACATTTTTGGTTCCCCTTGCTCCCCCTTACCAAACAAAAACTTTAAATTTTTTAAAATTCTAAAATTTTTGAATTTTTGAATTCATAAGCCTCCAGTATACACCCATATCATATTTCAAAGTTTATTGGTTAAAAAATCAAAAGTTATGCCAAACAGTGGCCCACCCAATAAAACGCCCGTGGGCGTTTTTTCGGGGGGTGGGCGCTTTTTTGCATTTCTCAATGCTCACTTGCATGCCTTAGAAAACTAAAAGTTCGTGGATAAAGTTGCGTTTGATTCAGCTATTTCAAGGCTTAGAGTCAATCGTACGTTCTTTGGATAGAGAAGCAACTAACGCTTCCCGAGCATCTTGTCGTCCTCAAAAATTCATCTAATTTATCGAAAATTGGCTAAGCAGCAATTATAGGAATGTTTCCAAAAAATAGCCCATGGGCGTTTTTTCGGGGGGCGGGCCCTTTTTTGGATTACAAAAATCAAATCCGAATTTGCGGTTTCCGAATAAACGCTCATGGGCCACTGTTTGGCATAATACGATAAGGCTGGTGAGGGGAAAGAGACCCAACTTTTCTATCCCTATTTGTGTACGTATTTCTTTTCTTTCAAAATATGAGCAAAATTTATATTTATTTATTTATTTATTTATTTATTTATTTATTTATTTATTTATTTATTTATTTATTTATTTATTTATTTATTTGTGAAAAATTAATTCCTGTGCGACTAAGGTTTCCATCCTATGACTGGTGGTCTGCCCTAAGACCGGGATAAAATCGTTGACAGTAGAATCCTTGCCATACAACATATGCACATACCCACGTCATTGGTGCTTTTCTATTTGTTGACTGACGTGACAGTCAACACAACAGAGACTGTCTAATAATGAGGCCGAAAGAAGTGTTGTGTTGCAATTGAATAAGGTTTCAAGTGTGCTGTTTTGTTTGTTGTTTCATTTGCTATTTGTATTAGCAAAGTGAGACTCAGAAGAAGTGAAATATATAATTGCTGCTACTGGAATATCTGGGTGTCGATGTGCTATTCTATAACTTTTTCTGTCGCTTATTTAACTGCGCACACTGTTCTATAATTTTTAACGGTCTCATTGCATTTATATATACTTCATTGATTACATAGGTTCCAGGTTGGACGCTTTTTTTGATTTGATGGGTATTGATTAGGGATGCAACATGGCCTGGCCCCGGCCCCGGTGGTCAGGCCCCGGTCCCCTACCCTGGCCAAAAATTAGCAAAATTTTGTAATTTTTGACATTTTTTGACCAAAATTTTGAAGGTTCGAAAGCCGAGAAGTGTTGCAGATCGGTTAATCGTTTATTTTCCCACCGATTTGAAAGAAAAACGATAGTAACGTTTGTATATCAGAAATTATTACAAAATTTGAATTTTCAAGAAAATTTTTGAAAATTTTCTTTTTGGACCTCCAATTTCCAGGCTCCGGCCCCGGTAGTGGCGGTCCCAGTGCATCTCTAGTATTGATTAATGTCATGATTAACAGCAAGAATTTAATATTTTCGTATTCTGAGTAGCTTTGTTTTCCCAAGATGTGTCGAAAGACTCGAAGTTTAATCTTTCCTTTCTGTCTCCACATATATACTGCCTGACTCATATTTACACGGTCTTCACATAAATGCTAATACGTATACATGCTTACTTGTATTAATTTGCGTGCGCCAAATGGTGGGAAACTAGAAACTCTACCAAATCGCAGATTCTCTTTATGTAATATATAATTATATACATAATAAGTACTTGAGTCTTTCCCATTATCCCCACATCTCCGAAGAAGTACAATTTGAAGGATTGAGTTGAAAGTTGGTAGGTGCCTGCTGATTTCAAAAATGTAAAATTCAAAAATTTAAAAATTTTTAAAAATTTAATTCGAATTGTCTAAAATTTTTCGCCATGAAGCTATGGCCAAAAAACCTTGCACCTGCCTCTTTTTGTATACAATCATGTTTTTTGTATTTCAGTGTGAACAGCCAACGAATGATTCCGCTATTTCACAAGAACAGGACAAGGAACCTGACGACAGCATGCCAGTGATCAATATTTTGCCAAGTATCATTTATCAAAAGCAGTCAGTGACCTCCTTTTCAACTTCTCACAACTCTCCTCATCTCTGCAATAGCCTGACCAAGTCGTCTCACTCTGATTGTGACAGTGGGGAGCAGAGTTCGCGAAAGCGAACCATATCCAGAAGCCAGCAGCCGCATCTGTCCAACGAGGAACGTGTACGTAAGAAGACATGTCATTGGAAGAAGTAGGGAGGGATTGATTGGAATTCACCTTAAAGGAGGCCTGAAATGAAACTTGTTTTAATAATGAATTGAGGGTTAGATAGCCTTGCAATTACAATAAAATAAAGTGGCACGATAATGCTTTGATTAAATCTTTGTTCAGCAAAATTTTTCTCTAAGCTAGTTCAATTTGGACGTCTCTCTGGACCATTGTCGAGTGATCAGCTTTTATTGCTATTTTAAGTGGTCGCTCACCCCCTCCAGCATCCGGTTTTTGCGGCAAAAATCCGGAAAAGTTAACCGTCGCCGGTTCCACCCTTTCCACAAATCCGTCTCCATCACATGTCTATGAGTTATTGTTTTATAAACATCAACACAGTGTTTTTAGAATTGTATTGATTTATAAACTGTAGAATAGCGGCTGACTCTTATACTCTGAATGTATATAGGATATATAATGTAGTCAACAGTCAATAGGTCTATCAAATCTCATCACCACAGTTAAGTTTTTCTAATTTTCTATTGTCATATACATCAGAATCAGAACATCAGGTGACATCAGAATCCTTTCGGCGAACTTTCCCTTGAACACCATAGAAGAATCGGCAAAAGATGATCTTTTCCAGGAAAATCAAATCAACATTCGGAATGGTTGGCATGAAACGTGGACAAAGTCTTCACCTTTGCATCCGTATTACCTCCTCAGAAATGAAATCTTCCTTCAGGATAACATTCTCCTACGAGCTCCCTTTAGAATTATACCACCAGCATGTTTGCGTCAGGAGGTCATAAAGCTTGGACATGAAGGGCATCAGGGAATGGTCCGTACTAAACAAAGAATTCGAGAATACTACTGGTGGCCCTATATGGACAAAGATATAGAAGATGCTGTCAGAAATTGCTTACCCTGCAATTTGTCAGACGGAGGAATTAAGACAAGAACCCCCGCCACTGCAGCCAGTCTAATATCCAACTAGTCCATGGGAAAAAATTGGAATGGACATCATAGGACCGTTTTCCACTACAACTCCCGACTCCCGCTACATTGTTACTCTCTGTGACTACTACACAAAATTTCCTGAAATGGCAGTATGCAGAGAAATAATTTCTTCAGTGATCATTACAATTTTGGACAGTACGTTCAGTAGATTCGGGCTGCCACAGGAAATAGCTAATGGCAATGGCCCTCAATTCCGGAGTGAAGTCTTCCGACAATATCTGCTGAATCTGGGAATAAAGCAAATCAAAACCGCAGTCTACAATCCCAGTGCGAATGGACTGGTTGAAAGATTTAATAGAGTCCTCAAGAATGGCGTGCAAGTTTGTTACTACAGTAAAGAGGATTTCACAAGATTCCTCAACCAACTCCTTTTATCATATCGATCAACCGGACAATCGCCAGCTGAATTAATGTTCCAGCGCCCAATACTCACTTTACTGTAGTAACAAATTTGCACGCCATCCTTGAGGACTCTATTAAATCTTTCAACCACTCCATTCGCACTGGGATTGTAGACTGCGGTTTTGATATGCTTTATTCCCAGATTCAGCAGATATTGTCGGAAGACTTCACTCCGGAATTGAGGGCCATTGCCATTAGCTATTTCCTGTGGAAGCCCGAATCTACTGAACGTACTGTCCAAAATTTTAATGATCACTGAAGAAGTTATTTCTCTGCATACTGCCATTTCAGGAAATTTTGTGTAGTAGTCACAGAGAGCAACTAGGAGTCGGGAGTTGTAGTGGAAAACGGTCCTATGATGTCCATTCTAATAATTTTTCCCATGGACTAGTTGGATATTCGACTGGCTGCAGTGGCGGGGTTCATGTCTTAATTCCTCTGTCTGACAAATTGCAGGGTAAGCAATTTCTGACAGCATCTTCTGTATCTTTGTCCATATAGGGCCACTAGTAGTATTCTCGAATTCTTTGTTTAGTACGGACCATTCCCTGATTCCCTTCATGTCCAAGCTTTATGACCTCCTGATGCAAACATGCTGGTGGTATAATTCTAAAGGGAGCTCGTAGGGGAATGTTATCCTGAAGGAGGATTTCATTTCTGAGGAGGTAATACGGATACAAAGGTGAAGTCTTTGTCAACGTTTCATGCCAACCATTCTCCGAATGTTGATTTGATTTTCCTGGAAAAGATCATCTTTTGCCGATTCTTCTTCTATGGTGTTCAAGGGAAGGATTCTGATGTCACTTGATGTTCTGATTCTGATGTATATAACAATAGAAAATTAGAAAAACTTAACTGTTGTGAAGAGATTTGATAGACCTATTGACTGTTGACTACATTATATATCCTATATACATTCAGAGTATAAGAGTCAGTCGCTATTCTACACTGTGGCGACGAGGGTGGGAATGTTTTTCTAATTTTCTATTGTCATACACAACATAAACGTATTATAAGATTTCAATGTTATACTTCATTTTCAGCTCAGCTGCTATCAGCTCCGTTTGAATCAGACTGGTTTTATCGAAGATGAGTTTGAGAGGATCCCTCACAAAAGGGCATCAGCCGGTCTTTCAACGGCGCGATTGCCTGTAAATACGCAGTTGAATCGTCAGCCTGATATTTTGCCTTATGAAGACACAAGAGTGTGTCTGAGACCCACGGAAGCCAATCCAACAGGCTACATCAATGCATCCTGCATTTTGGTTAGTTTCGACTAAATGAACGTGGTCTGCGTCTTTAGCAGATAGAGATTAACAAAGCACAGATTAATGTGAACAAGTATTAATAAAACAACTAATATTGTCTCTGAGTATGTGGATTTAAATAACCCACCAGCATATTTAGGGTTTTTGAAAGTGGGAGTGAGTGCAGGCCCAAGATATAAGTAATTTGGGTTTTGTTCCAACCAAACACCTATACCTAGCTGGGCTTATTCTAGTGAGGGGGCCGGGCCCCCCATATACACTCTTCCCCCCCAAAAAAATCGTTCCCCCCAAAAAGTGGGCACCCCTTTTGGTACCAAATTTTGCCCTAAAAATCGCTCAGAAGGCCAAATTTTCAAAAATTTTCCGGTTTCGCCGGAGATTTTTCCTCAATTTTTGCCCTTTTCAATACTAAGTCTGCTTATTTTTGCAATAAAAATCAACTTTTAGGAGCCCAAGGATCAACCACAAGCATCAACCCAAGGAGCCCCCCCCAAGAAAAAATCCCTAGAATAAGCCCAGCCTAGTTGCCTAAACCATTGAAAAACTAGCATTTGTAAGGACAACTGCCAAAAACTATTGCAAGATGAAACTAACTTAGAAGTCCATAAATGTGTTAAAAATTGAGAAATCTTTTGGAAATTTGTGCTTACAACTTAGTTTTCAAAACTTTTGGACGCCCGCCAGAAAACCGGTGTGCTCCACTGCTTCTCCTAAGCACTACGAACTGCCAAACCGGTAAGGTTTTTATATTTGCAAAGCGTTAGCATTTGTGAAATGTTCTTTTCCGTTGAATTTTGGGTCCCCGGAGGGGTAGTCTAACTCTGGGGGAGTTTTCGTGGCCATGGGGTCATCTGCGGGTACGCACCTAATAGTTATGTTCTTTGGTACTTCAAGTGATAGTATATAACTGGGTTTGTTCTACTCGGGGGAGGACGGCTTGTTGAGCAATCGCATTCTTCTAGTTGAACCTGGGTTCAAATTTTGTGCTGAAACAATGACCCAGAAATTTTGACGTTGTAGCCTGATTGTCACAGTATGACTTCCAGTACGTACTCTGTGAAAATTGGGTCACTTTCGTGTCCTTCTACCGTAGGGTAGAGTAGTCAGATCCTCCTACGTAAGTAGGGAATAAGTTAAGGGGGGGGGCTACGAATAACACTAAAATTTCAATGTTGGAAAAGCTAGCTAGTCTTTTGCCACTTAATAGTATTAGGTTTAGTGTAAAATAGTTTGAAAGAATTCCATGCAGCGTATCGTCCTGTGCAGCCATCAGAAGTTGGTGCTGTCGGTCCAAAGCTCGACATGACACATACACAAACTTGGCCTCGCCCTGATAGCTATGCGCACGGTACGGTACCCAAATTTTCCAGAAATAGTTCCGACATATAGTGCTTTGATATCGTGTAAAATAATCCTTAGATCAATGTATACTTTTCTGTGAGATACAATCAAAGTGCGAAAAATTGGGTGTTGTAGGTCTATACGGGTGGAGGTTAACTAACGTCTAATGAGCTGTGGTTTATCAAATGAACCCAACTTTGCTCCAATTGATACTCCAAGTATCTGTCTTAGCTTGTGTGAAAATGACCTGATTTCGTTAATCCCTGCGTTCGCAGTGCTGGATTACATTATCGATATTGTCGCTGTTATGAGGTGCCATTTCGAAGATGTGCAGAAAGCTAGGTCACTAAACCTCGCTCCAAAGCTAGAAATGTTAGATCGATTTCCCGAAGTATGGATGGCGATCGCTCCAAAAAGCTTTAAGACAATTGTAAGCGCATACTGCACGAAGGAAGCGTCATATCGAAAAACGGATTTCATATTCGGATTCAGCAGGTCAAATAACCCATATAAGCACCTTTTCGGCAAAATCGGAGACAAAAAATTTTTTGACCCCATTTACACTGCGCTTAGCTAGCTTTTCAGCCTAAAAATAAGGGTTATTTCTTAACGAAAAGTCTGCTAGCACACAAACCAGAAAGCCAAATTCCTCGAAACTGACAGACAGTTTGCCCCTATTAGAGCCTAATAATTGGTAAAAAGCTGTGGTAGGCTAGGGGCTGCCAATTTTATTAAATCGAAAACGGCGCACGGTCACCTCGCAACTTTTTGCCAAATTTCAAACTTTGACCTGTTATTGCTGAAGAAGGAAGCAAGAAAGCCGGAATACTTTTAATATTTAGTACTTGTAACAATAAACATTTATGGCAAAAACTGACAAGATCGGTCAAGCCGATAATTCACCAGAGCTGAAAAACTCTTTTTGAAAAAACCCATTTTTCGAACTAAAATTTGTACTTTGGCGTCCTGCCAAAAACGGTGTATATGAGATATATTGTTGCCCACCCTAAACTTTTTTACTTTGATATGTTGGCTAACGATAGGCGTAAAAGTAGCTCTCTCCGACGATGTCGTGCCAACCCGTTCGTAGCCCCCCCGCCCTTAATTTGGACTGTTCGTCCCTTTTCCACGAGCAGTGTGCTCGTGAAAACAATCTCGTCTGGTTACGGACAGAAACCTAACTAAGGGAGAGGCTGGACGGTCACAACACCAACTTCACTCACAAAGTAACAAGACAAGACTGGACTCAAAACACTCGACGAGGCTAGCTTTTATAGGCTGCCTTATCTCACAGGACCATCACATAAACAAGCTCACTGAGTATGAATATACATGATGATTAATGTGTTTGCTGTTACATATACAAGTGCGAGATTAATGAGTTTAAGAGCACAGACAAATATGAAAGATTACTTACATGCTACTAAATAAACCTTAATTACAATTTGGTTCCAGCGAACATCAGAAACAACTAGAGTTATGGTAATAAATTCATAAATACTGGAAGAAGTGTACGTAACATATACTTATTTTGGATTTGCTTTTTTAAGTTAATACGTATAGGTAATCGGTTGCAACATGATTTTTATGAAATGTCAGCAGGTGTGCATGTTATTAAAACAGTAAAGATTTCATCTAATTGCAGCAAATCTTCTATACGATTATTCTTCTATATTCTTTGGCTAACAATTCATTTCAAATTTGAGTTTTCTGAATTTTGTGTTTTATTTGATTTTAGTTACCTCCTTCAGATCTCTGCCGCTGTGACCATCCAGGATACATAGCCACTCAGGTGCCACTGGAACAGACTGTCAACGACTTTTGGCAGATGGTCTGGGAATGTGGCACGAGAGTAATTGTCATGTTGACAAGCAAGACCAGGATGGTGAGTAGTAGCAGGAGTAGAAGAAATTGGCAGAAGTGGGTTAATGGGGGGTACATACAGGTTTTGGCTGAAATTTCAAAAAGGGTTTTACAAATCCAATTTTAGTTTTTTCTAAATTACTGCCTATAATTTTCGTTTTACTGTTGAAACTGTTCAAACACTCGGATTTAGTTCTATCACGTTATTTGTTTAAGATTTAGAATCTATTCTCTTACGATAGAAAATTTTCCAACGTTACTGACAAATTAAATGTAGGCTTTGATGAATCGGTGATCATGTTACTGAAATTTTTGTTCTTGTTGTAGGAATCTAGCTTTCAGTACTGGCCATCTCTCAGCCCTGCCGAAATTCAACGAAACAATTCTGTCCCTGCGTCCAATTTTACAAAGCGGAAGCTCAGATTTTTGGACTTCCAAGTGTGTCTGCATTTTTCTACGGGAACCGCTTCTCGTATCACTTCAAGTCTTACACTGAAACATTTGGCTTCCTGCCAGAAACGATCTGTCTACCATGCACAGTTTCTGAACTGGCCTGAAGAAGGTCTCCCTGATTCTGAACAATCCTTGCTTGGTATGTGTTTAATTCTGAACGACATTTAAGTCGTAATATTCAAGATACGAATCTGGGCTTACTGTAGTGGGGGACCATAAACAATCTCCTCCTCCATAATTCGCCCTCCTTCCTTCCAAATCACCCCCGCACCAAACCAGAGGATGCCAACTTTGGTACCAAATTTTGCCCTGAAAACAAACACTCAGAAAGCCAAATTATCAACAATTTTCCGGCTTCACCATTTCTACTCAAGTATTTTTCATCACTAAATCTGCCTTTGTTTTATGAAAATAAAGTTTTACAGTGTATGTAAAAAATATTGCTATTTTTAGCATATTCCCCACCATATTTTGCACATTTCCTTTCCCCTTGGACTTTTGGCAAGAAAACTTAAGCCCAGCGAATCGAAGTGACTGGGCCTGTTCATTTTTCCGTTGTTCAATTTCGCGTATCCATTCAATCCCCGTATTTCGCATTTTTCCTTGCCCCTTAGACATTTGGGAGGGGGCAAGAAAACATAAATTAATTCAAGTGACTGAGTTGCTCATTTTGCTATTGTTCAATAAATGAACCTAAACTCATGTCAGTCCTGTCATGGTATGTTAGAGCTAACCTGCTGTTTTACAGAATTTATTGATGAAGTCAAAAGTTTGTCTCAGCACACCAGGAATGAAGAACCGGAGCATCGTCACTGCCGTTTAGTGCCCTCGGAACCCAGTGGGGCGACCGTGGTGGGCTCCCACCAGTCGCCTTCCTCTCACTGGCCTTTGCCTCCAGGGAAACCGCTCTCATCCCGCAGTTCCACTCCCCTATCCACGTCTCAGTCCTATCAGCATGATCTCCTGAATAGTTCCAGAGCTTCTGCCAGCAGTAACAATAGCAACGGCAGCATTGGCACCAGCTCGGACTACTCCAAACCTTCCATTTCTGCTCCTCATGGTGCCAGTGGCAGCACCACCAGTCCGCCTTGGAAGAAATTTTCTCTTCCCAGCATTTCTGGCAGCCCAAAGGATGCTGCTGTCAGTCATTGTCAGCACAGAAACAATAGTAGTATGGCAGCTGGACCAGTGCTAACCGGATCTGGTTCTTCAGCTCTAAATGGTTCCATGTCTCAGGAACGGTCGTCCGTTAGGCCGGCTCGTGAACCGCCCATTGTAGTCCACTGTTCGGATGGTGTTGGCCGAACTGGTGCTTTCATTTTGACAGACTTAATGATCTATTGCATCGAACATAACCAAGTAAGTAGTCTCTGCGTTCCACCATTTTGAATTTCTGCTTTTCGATTTGATAGTCCGTCCATACCAAGGGGGGATTGGGGGTTCCGACCCCCTTTTTGTCCTACCCTCCCCGGGAATTTTTGCGGTTCGTTTCTGTCTCATTTTTTCAGGTTTTCGTCACCTGTGGCGCTTTTCTATCTCAATTTTACAAAATTTCGTGCCTGCGGCGCTATTTTGTCTTAACGTTTAGAACTTTCTACGCCTGCGGCGCTATTTTGTCTTAACGTTTAGAACTTTCTACGCCTGCGGCGCTTTAGCTCAAGGTTTTCAAGTTCACGCGTCTGCGGCGCTTTTGTAGCTAAAGCTTTTTCATTTTTCGCGTCTGCGGCACAATTCTATCTCGATTTCAAAGCTAGCATTTTCGTGCCCTTTTCTAGCCCAAGTTTTTTTAATTCGTTGTTCCTGCAGAGCTTTTTATTCAAACCTTTTCAAAAAATTTCTCAAATTTTCATTAAAATTTTATAAATGTATCCGTTACGCCGCCAATCCCCCGGGCCCCCCCCCCCCAGTGTAGCTCGTTTAGTAAAAGCAAAAAATTTTCAGTTCGACCCCCCCATTTCAAAATCCTGATGATACTGGGTTTAGTTTTATTCATTTACAGTCAAGGCTACGTGTGATGCGAGAGTTGAGTAGAGCATCCCTGTCAGTACATACCTTTTACGTATTGCTTTACTGGCTGCCAGGAATGTATATATACTCTTGCCTGGGGGAAAAGGTGTTGGTGTATGCTTTAAAAATAAAAATGTTCTCTTTTGTAACCTACACTGAAACAGTTAATTTTTAGAAATGAAGCATATTGAGTAATCAAAAAAGTTAAAATTAAGTAAACAATCTCCAGCGAAGGCTGAAAGTCTTTGAAATTTAATATTTACAGTGTTTGCGGACTCCGCAATGTGGAGTAAGATTACCAAAGTGTCTCCCGCTTGTGGGAGGAGTACTTGTCAGAGGCAGTAGACTAGCCTGTGTTTTTTCGTCGAAACTTTTTGCGAACTTTTACGCTGTCCTCCAAAATTTTTTGCGGAATTTCGCAAAAAAAATTGCGAAATTCTTATTTTTTAGTTTTTTAAAGATAACCAATGAATTTTAGTAATTTGGGTGTATTTAAACACATTTTTAACATTTAAGGCATAGTATTAACCAAGAAATAACTATTTTTCTAAAGCCGAAGCATGTGTATTTAAGTACAAATAAATATGTATACATAAAAATTAATAGCGAACAGACACGTGGGGGTCTGGGGGCGGAGTCTGAGAAAATTTTGTAAACCAGAGGAAAATCCTTAATGGAAATTCTCAAAAGTTTAGTTTCGGCAGGCAGTAAAATCCTAAAACATAAGCAAACTGCTAAAAGGCTAAAATTGTTAAAAAAATTGCTTTGGAAAATTTTTCAACGCTAAAAGAACTTCATTCTTTCACTATGCATTCTAACTCGGCTAAGATTAAAAGGTGTCTACGTATAGAAATACGTGTCGAAGGCGCAAAAATTTTTTGAAAATTTGCTTCAAAATGTGTGTCAAACACGTTTAATTTTCATCTGAAACAACTGAAAATTTCTATTGTTTCATTCTTTACTTAGGTAATGAAATGTTTTTATGAATTTGGTTTCACTTGTTGCTGTTTTCTTTTTGTTGCGTACAGGACATGGATATTCCTCAGTGCTTGTTGTTACTTCGTCATCAACGAATGCATATGGTTCTCTCATACAACCAGTATAACTTTGTGTATCATTGCCTTGTTGCCTATCTTAGAAAGTCAAGATTAATATGATTGATTTAAGAGTCTTCAGCTTCAGGAATCCTTGGCTATGACTTATTGTTTTCAATTTATTTTTATCAGAATAAAGGTGTTCTTTTTGTGGAATTGCTTCGGTTTTATGTTTTCGTGTTGATTAATCGGGTTTTATTATATACTTAATTGTTTAGTTATTGTTAAAATAACATAATGTATGCGTATATACATTAATTAGACCTGTCATTTTGTACTCTGCCTTTCTATTTATTTATTTTATGCATTTTTAGCTTTTTGTATAATGTTTTCGCTATGCTACTTATCCCACGTCTTTTTGGGACGCTGCAGTTTGCAGTATTTTTATTTCCCTTTGTTGTAGTAATTGTTATTTTAATTGATTTGCCTAAGCATGTCGTACTTCCGTTTTGTTTTGCCTTGAAAAGTTGTTTCAACGTATGATATGTATTTAATATGTACGTTTGGATTATTTTGAAATTATTGGCGGTAAACATTATTATAGCATCGCCGCAGGTAATTTGGTGTCTTGCACTCTGTACTTAAACCTCGCAACTCGCAAGTGCTAATTACGCTAATTAGTTGCCGAGTAGATTGAAATTTGCTATGGTTATATTAGTGATTGACGGACCAGTCGATGTTAGATTGTCACAAATTTTCTATTCCGCGAATTTCGATTTGAGAATTGTCGAAATCATCCCAAATCTTAACTCAATCGCTCATGTGCAGCACCTTCTAAGACGAATACAAGGCATCTAGTTAAGATGCTGCTATGATTTGTTTAATTGTAACTACTCAATTATCCTGTCACTGCAATAGCATTGTATTGCTATTTTTGGAACTTGTTCTATATATAGCTGGTTGCTGTTTTCGTAGACATTTTTGTTGTTGATATATTTGAATTCACTTCTGTAATATTGAAATATGTACCAATTCGAAGGCATTATTTAATTTTGCTTTACTCTTTTCTATTGTTAGTATTTTGTTTTATTTAATGTGTACTTCTTAGAGCAGACTACACAAAGCAAGCAGTGGCTCACATTAAATGTTTTTGGGGAAACCTACCTATGTATTTGGTAAAAAATTAAGGGGCTAGACAAAGTCCTTCAGATGAAAACGTATTAAGTTGTCTTCGTTGGAGCTTGGAAACGGGCACAACTCATAATCCACAATGGAATTTTTTACAATCCCCCCACTCCCTGAATTCAAAATTATTTCATTGTTTGAACCTATGGTAAATGCTTTAACTAATTGCTTCCCCCAAGGTTGTTTTTAACTGCCGAGAAAACTTTAAAACCTAAGTCTAACTCTACTCAAGGCCTCAATTTCCAGATTACTTTTTGCGCGCATAGCTTTAACAGCATGTTTTGATCTACACAAATTCGGTGTTTATGATAAATTTTATGTATATAATATTTGATTAATATACCTTTTATGCAGTTACTATTAAATTCAGTTTGCGTTTGCGTATACGTACTAGCTAATTCTAGCATAAGTTTAGGAAGTTAGGTTGGGTCATTTTCGCTCGTTTGCACCAAATAAGATGAAAGTTATGGTTAACAGCGAGTTAACCCTGAGTGCAGCAGGTTACAGAACACCAAGTTAACCTTATGGTTAAGGTTAACCCTAACCCTCTGACCAACGCGTCTCTGTCCAGTGTTACGAAACCTAAAGGGTAACACCGAGTTAACGTTTTAGAGGATTAGCCAATGCGTAGGGTTCCATCCAATCGGGAAGAGGTTATAGCTAGAGTTGTGCCGGGGTCTTATATGGGGCCCCGGGCCGGTCACGGTCACGGCCCCGGCCCTCTTTTTATGAGAGAGGCTCGGGTCCGGCCGGACGCTTCGGCTCGATTCATGACCACCGGGCCCGGTTAGGCCCGGATGATGTCGGGCCTTCCAAAACGGATTTTATTTTGTCTCTATGTTTGGCAGTGTTGAATTTATTATGGCCTTTGCGTATGCGATGTCTTCTGAGGATGTTTTGTGATATAACCAACAAGAAATCAGACATTTCATAAACAAAATATGCCTAAAGCCCGGTTCATACCTATTTTCCTTTTGTCTGTTTGTCCGAATTTCCGTTTCTCCGTTTGTCCGTTTTGCTGAACTCACAGATCAGTTCATACCTAACTTTCCGTTTGTCTGTTTGTCCGTTTCCGGTTTGTCTGGTTTGCTTTTCTAAACTGATTCATACTTGTTTCTAACGGACAACCGGAAAAGTAGAGCAGTGTTAAAGTCTAAACGGACATCCCTTACGGACAAACGGACAAACGGAAAACTATGAATCAACAATTCAAACAGACAAACGGAAAAACGGAAAGGTATGAACCAGTCAGTATGCGAGCGGACAAACGGACAACCAGAAACGGACAGAGGTATGAACCGGGCTTAAGGACCTGATTTGGTTCTGGTAAGTGTTAAAAATATTAACAGATTCAGCAGTGAACTGCAGAGAATGGTAGATTTAATAGTTGAACAGGTGTAGTCGACTGATTGGGTCTCATTGATTAATATGAATGTGATTGGCTAATTAGCATTCTGAGATAGGCTCTCGCAGCGCTACCCAAAGGTTCAGAAGAATAAGTATGTTATATTGCAAATGCCTGTCTTAAGGTGGTGGCTTTTCACCTAATAAAACAGTACAATGAATATTGTAACATGGCTCAGTGTAGTCGAGCCATGCTACAACCGCATGCGTACAATTGAATTGCACGCTACACCGTGCAGTACAATTGTACTGCACGGTAAGCTTTCGCTGGTCTCCTTTCGGAGTATGCAGCGAAGCTGCTGACAGCCAGCAGAGCTGACTGCACTGATCAAGAATTTCTCCCCCTTATATACTTTCCGCACAAAGAAATATGCAAATTAGGTTGAATATATAGTATATAAACTACTGAAAATTCAAAGGCAAGTGCTAGTCTCTGAAGACATAACATAAAGAAGACGAAAAGTCTTCTTGGTTTTTGATCCATATTACGAGCCAGTTGTAGCACTGCTTGCTGTGCTCACAGAAATTTGTCAGCTCACTTGCAGGCGAAGCCCTCGTGAAGGGCACTCGTGCGCTTCGCGCACTCCTGTCCTTCACTCGGAGCTTCGCCTGCTAGTGTGCATACAAATCTTTGAGAGCACTGCTGGCAGTGCTACAACTTACACTTAAGTGACGTAAAATTCTACCGAAAATGGCATGTCTTGGCTTGAATCTGACGGCCCGGGCTTTGTAACGGATCAGGCCCCAGCGCCGAGAATCGAACCCGGGCCTTGAATCGGGCCTCCGAGCCGCGGGCCGGCCCGGTTCACGGTCACGGTCGATGAAGTAGGCCCGGGCCCGGGTAGATCACTTAACGGCACAACCTGTAGTTATAGCCATCCATTTAACTCGGTGTTAACGGCTGGAGGATACCGTATTCTCGCGCTTATATAAGGGAACATGTTCTCTTAAGTGAAATACGGCCAAAATTGGAAAATTTTCTGATTTTACTTAAGAGAACATGCTCACTTAGGAGAACATGTTCGCTTAAGTGAATGTCCACTTCTACTAAGAAGTAATCATCAATGCAATTTATACATTTTGTATAGTCACTATTGTTTCTTTTAGCCGTATGAATGGTATTAGTCGTTAAGCTTTTCATAAAAACAAGCAGAACTTGAGCTTTAGTTGACCAATTATTAGGAAATTTTACTTTTAAAAACGACATTTCAATTTAAGCTTCAGCATTTTTCTGATTTCACTTAAGAGAACACGTTCACTTAAGAGAACATGTTCTCTTAAGTGGGTGTTCTCTTAAGCGCGAGAATACGGTAATGTTAACTGAATACTTTCTTGTATTCAGACTGACTGACTGGACAGTGGACACTGGACAGTCAGACTAGACTGACTAACTGACTTGATACGATGAAATACAATGATCTGGAAGGGCACTGTAAAATTAATGCCATGTAAACCTTACCTCAATGTCCTTTCTGAATAGAACCATCATTTCAAGAGTCATCATATAGCTGTCAAAGAGATCAAAGCAATTTTTGAGGAATTGAGAAATTTGTATAAACTTTCCGAATCGTCCTAAGGTCACTCAGTACTAGAGGGGGAGCCGGTTCCACTAGAACCGGTTGGAAGCGGAAGGATTTCTAGAACCGAAACCGGAACCGGTAAAATTTGGAACCGGCCGGTTCAGCGCTTAAAATTGGGCTTGAACTAATTTTTTACAAGTTCAAAATTTCCAAAAGCAGGATTTCGTAGTTCGTAGTTGCAATTGCAGAGTTGCCATTCATATTTATTAATATATATTGTCTTTTCAAACTAGACTTTTTAAGATTGAAACTTAAAATCTAGTTTGAGCTGAAACTGAACAAATTCAGACCTGATGATGAGACTAACTTTCCGCTTTCCCTTTTCAGCTGATCACACGTTTCAGCTTTCGCTGAAGCTGAGAATTGATATTAAGAGAAATTTCAAATGTTAATTTGAATCAACATTAGTGACCTTAACGTTTCTGCTTAGATAAAAATTAAATTAGAACAAGCTTTAAAAATTAGGAAAGTTTCATTCTAACGAGATTCTTTATTCTCGAATTTAGTAATTTTGAGTTTCCATGCTTCTGATTTGTTAAATTTTGTTAGCTTATTCTATGTAACACAAAATGCAGTTTTGTAAATGTCTAAATTAATTTTAACGAATTTTTAAATTTTTTATTCTACAATTCCAATTTGTAATTGAAGCACGGAAGTACGTTACAAGCATGGTAGTGGAGACTATTAGAAAATATAACTGCATGGCATATAATTGCATTGACAGTCTTTATAGAAAAAGACTGAAAAAAACTGGTTTGGCGCTACCCAATTAGTTAAATACTAGTCCAGAGAAGGAAGCGTGGCTAATTGTTTACGTGCTCTTAGCAGGAATCGTCGACTTCGATGATTAACTAAAGTGGGATAGTTGCTTGAATTTAAAATTTAATTCAGTCAGTGGTCCTGAGCATGCTGAGGTGGTGCTGGTGGAAGTTGACAAAAGTCTCTCCCCAGCCTCGGTTGGGAAGATAGTTTAATGATGCTAATTTTATCGGAGCGTGACTAATTTTGCTTGATTTCGTATAAATGCATTCGAACACATTTCAAAATAAATCAAAGCAGAAGGTAATAAAATTTGAAAGGGTGGATTCTGTTGCATAAAAGTCAGTACTACCAAGAGTCTATAATACCAAGAGTGGGAAGCTTGGCCCTTCTTAAAGGAAATGACCTGCGAGATGCTCGGCACATTAAGGCCGAAATTAAGGGGGGGGGTCCCACTTACCATTGTTCAGCATGCGTTTATATGCGTTTGAACTAAAACGCATCTGATTGGCTAATTCTCTACCTTATGTCAAACTTATGCGTATAGTGGACCCCCCGAGATCTCAGGGTGGGGGGGGGGGGGTACCGCATAGCGTTGTTAAGCGTGTGCTTATATGCAGTCGAACTGAAATGCACTGATGACGATTACGGTAGCTAAGTAGCCAATCAAATACAGAAACCTGTCGACCCCCCCCAAACGGGGGAACATTCGCGTATTATGGGCGGAGCACCGTTACGCAATGCAGTGAAGAGAAGCCCTCTAGTGGCTTACTCTTCTTCTTAATAATAGTGCAATTAATTATGCACTCTTAGTATTATAGTAATATTCGTCGCTACACTTATGCTGACGTGGCCATTACGTTGGAGTGACATTAGTGATAATATAAAGAAATGGATCCCGTCGGTCTTTAAAATCTTATTACATTGCGAGTATGCCGTTTAACCATCCTCATATTATTTTTTACTTTCAAACTCTTAACATAACGTAAATCGTAGAAAGAGCGCACGAGAAAACCAGTTCTATGCAAGTGTGGATGTGAAAGTCAATACGTCTAAACTATCGGAAAACAGACTACAAGCAACCAAGGGCCAATTGGCCGGCCAAGCCAATTGGCCCAGAAATTCTCGGCCAACGGCCAATGGCTTGGCCGGCAATTGACCGCACCGGCCAACGCCCAACTCAATTTAGAACACAAACATAGCGCACTAAATTCTTTTAAGTAATGGGTCGGGTCTAATTTGAGGGGGGGGGTGGGCCGTTAGCGAGCAGAGCATACATAGTTTTTGCTCTGATAACATAAAGTGTGCCTAGTGGCACACACACTCTTTATATTATGTACTCTTGGATTAGATAAAAGTGAAAACCCTATGTATTCTGTACCAAGCATGCTAGGCACGGTTTAGCTGTACGTACGTACATACACGACGGTTTTAAAACTTTTTGTAACAAATTCGTAGGAATGTATTTTCAACAATTTTTATATCATTGGAAAGAGCAGAAAAATGCTGTACTGTTGGACTAGTTTTTAATGCCTAAGTAAAGTTATAATTAGTAAAAATAATAAATTGCCTATCGCAGTCCTCAAATTGGCCTAACTTAGCTGTTCCACTTAAGCCAGCTTCTCATACCTTTCCGTTTTTCCGTTTGTCCGTTTGAGTTGTTGATTCATAGTTTTCCGTTTGTCCGGTTGTCCGTTTGTCTGTATATATGTAAGGTAAGGGATGTCGGTTTAGACTTCAACTCTGCTCTACTTTTCCGGTTGTCCGTAAGCAACAAGTATGAATCAGTTTAGAAAAGCAAACCAGAGAAACTGACAAACGAAACGGACAATCAGACAAACGGAAAGCTAGGTATGAACTGATCTGTGAGTTCAGCAAAACGGAGAAACGGAAATTCGGACAAACGGACAAAGGAAAATAGGTATGAATCTGGCTTTAGCTGTACTTGGCCAGGCTCTGAGACATTTCATTATGTGGCGGATCAAATCCAGCTCCACAAGTCGATAATTTTGAAACTGCTTTTTGAAAGAATTCTTTTCGGAGGAAAGAACTCTGTCATTGAGTCCAGAATTAAACATACGGTTGTATAGACAAAACTAAAGCACTGCTTTGTCAGTGGGCGGGGGCTGGCTCCCGGGTATTCCAGCAGAACTTTGCTGACATATATATTTATTGCGGAAAATTTTAAAACATGCCAACTTCAAATTTTAGGTAAGTTGAAACCAAGTCGCAAAATGAAACAGGAGTTAGACGAAGGAAGAGTGACTAAAGTTGTTACAATCAAAAAGATCAAACTTGCCTGAACTTAACTACATAACTTTTATGGCGTCAAAAAGATCTCGTCCTGCGCAACATATATAATTATTTCTGTACGATATTCCTAGCTCAAGTTATAGTATTTTTTCAAAAACGCCGTTCTATATATGTTTACACTCTGAGAAACCACCCCCTCCCCCGAGATTTCGGCCTTAATGTTTCGAGCATAGTGCAAGCTTATTCTGTTAGGAAGAGCCGAGTGTCTGGATATTGAAAGGGACGAATTTCTGGTGGTAAATTTATAGTTGATTTTAAAATTTTAGAGTTGGCATCATGTGTCATATTAAAATTTTTCAATAAATTTTTTAGCTTCGTTTGTAAAATATAAGTAAAGCCTACAGATTAGTCCCTTCCCCTATACATAAAGAAATATGCGATTGTTCACTCCAATTGTCACAATACCAGGGTTTTGACAACAGTACTCATGCGATCGCGAATGACAAGTGACAGCAGGGCAAGAGACTTATACTCAGCCAAATCTAAACCAAGACTGCCCAGATTTCACTCCTGAATCATTAATACATAAGTGATTCTCTACTCATTCATAATTTCAATCTGCCCGAAGTGAGGAGGGTGAGGAGTTCACTTTTTCATTGCCTTTCTTACTCAACCTAATCCGTGAAGTAATTGTTGGTAGCGAAATTTTTCATGTTAGTTTTCTTCGTGGTAAACTTTTTAGATTCGTTGGCACTATGGCTGGTCATGGAATTACCAACTCAGAAATAAATGGAAATCCTTACAGGGATATATATATACAACAGGAATTAGAATTCAGGAGTCCTGGAATTTGAATGTTTTCAGTGGAATTTTAGTGTATATTCTCAAAATTAGTTTTTGAAATTGAAAAGCTGCCTCAAAATAAATTGTTAAATCTCCATTTTTAGCGTTAAATAATTAAACCCAAATTTAAATTCTAATTCAGGGCACCTCAGTTAAACTTATACAAACAAACGTTGTTGTTATGTGGTATCGGCACTCAATTCCAACATTTTCCTGACTGTCAGACCTTCTTGCAGAAGACAACCTTTTTAAAACCACTTCAAACTGGAAGCCAAAGCCAGGACACTTGCGGTTTACTCCCCAGCACCGCAGACGAGGCAATTCCAGACCGTAGACTGTCACTGAGTCAAATGCCCGTCCAGCCG
>JASAND010027964.1:0-22605 GCA_030248195.1 Trissonchulus latispiculum
CCCCCAACATTATAACCTCAAAAACTCAAACCTTTCCCTCAAACCTCAAAAACCTCTAACCTCAAAACCTCAAACCTCAATCCCTCACAACCGCAAACTCCAACACCTCAATCCTCACAACCTCAAATCTGAGATCTCAAAACCTTCAAAGAGCAGGACTCCAAGGATTTTAACTTTCGAAGGAGCAGGTGTTTCACAGCAGGGATCCTAAACGCATCAGTTTTAGGAAACGCAGGTGTTTGAAATAACTGTTAGGGTGAGCAGGTGTTTACATGCCCTAATTTTGCACAATCAACTTTCAGATTAGTTTGTACACTTTTCGAAAGTAGTGTGTTTCGTTATGGCAACTGTTGGTTTTGTCACTGTGACTTTTGATCATATTCCTGATATGGGCGAGATCATTATGGAAATTACATTGGCAATCCTTTTTCCCTGCGGCAATACTGCTGTTCTGACTTGGCGTTCGTTAGGTTGTCGGTTCGTTCACTGTTGGCTGATTTAAGCTGTTGGCTTGTCCATTGTATGCGGATTTAAGTTGATCTCTTGTTGGCTCTAATCCTGAACCAGGCAGTAAATAATAAGAAAACTGGGAGATTGGTGGCGTAACTCGGAGCTAATGAAGAGCTCTCGGAGCAAATTAGGCCATTCTGTGAGCTTGTAAATACTTGACTCCGAGCTAATTTCGGAGCTGATCAGGAGCGTAGTCCGATGAAGGATGCATGTAAGTCAAACTCTGACTTGAGAGAACCAAACACGAGATGACAAATAACTACAACACCAACAACAGACGAAACCAACAACGAAAAGCGAAAGGCAGTTTCTAGCCTAAGTTAGACTTAGAACACAATTCAATCTTAGAAGAAGATAAACAAACTACCTCAGCGTTTGATGTTCCTTCCTGTTCAGTTGGTTGATAGTGTGTGTTAAATTAGACACGCACGCGCACCAAAAAGATCAATAAATAAGAAAAAAATAATTAATGTGCAAAGGTGCTAACACAGCAGGGTCCCAAGCGTTAAATTTTAACATAGACAGGTGCAAGCTCAGCAGAACGCCACAATGTTACTTTTTGTAGTGTCTTGTTCGTTACACGTTTAGCAACTTGAATAGTAATTCAAGTTCTGAAGTATTGTTGTACAGTGATCTCATCACATACCATGTTGTTGTACATTGTTATCATTGTACAGTTTTGTTGTTGTATACTGTAACACTATTTTGCTGCATATTGTTGTTGTTGTTATTCAGTGTTGCTGTCAGCTAAAGATAGCCATCTGTTTGGACAGTTAGAATGCTAGTCTTGCAAGTTTATGATTTTTGAGTGGCTTGTGAGCAGTCGCTTCACAGTATACTAGTGGTAGCCACAATACTGCTAAAACGGTGTTTGACTGCTGGTTGTAGTTTACATAGGAGCTAAAATCTAAGGTTATGTTCATATTTTACAACGCAGAAAACCATTAAGGATCGCACGGAGATTATCTAGGACACAAAAACTAATAGCATTTTCGAATTCCACGACCTTGAAAACCTCCTGTATAAAGTTTTTCCATTGAAAATAGATGAGTTTGAAATTTAAACTAAGGTAAGCTGTGGTTCCGGTCACCTACAGCACGGAGCTTAGGTTGTAGAGGAAAACTAAGCTCATATTTGAATTCTACATGCCCAAAAACCCTATAGGTAAGCTTTTCCCGTTAAAAATAACGAATTTTCAAATTTAAGCTTGGGTCAGCCATGGTTCCGGTCATGGGTCACTTGCAGCATGGAGCTTAGGTTGTAGAGGAAAACTAAGCTCATATTTGAATTCTACATGGTCGAAAACCCCTATACACAAATTTTTCCCGTTAAAAATTGACAAGTTTGAAATTTAAGCTTGGGTCAGCCATGGTTCCGGTCGAGGGTCACTTGCAGCACGGAGCTTAGGCTGCAGAGGAAAACTAAGCTCATATTTGAATTCTACATGGTCGAAAACTCCCTAGATAAACTTTTCCCCTTAAGAATAAACAATTTTCAAATTTAAGCTTGGGTCAGCCATGGTTCCGGTCTCCCTGAAGCTACAGCTGAGCCTCCTGAGCCTCCTCCCCCAGCGCCACATGCACCACATTCACCACATCCTCCTACTCCTCCCCCAGCGCCACATGCACCACATTCACCACATTCACCACATCCTCCTCCTCCTCCCCCAGCGCCACATGCACCACATTCACCACATCCTCCTCCTCCTCCCCCAGCGCCACATGCACCACATTCACCACATCCTCCTCCTCCTCCCCCAGCGCCACATGCACCACATTCACCACATCCTCCTCCTCCTCCCCCAGCGCCACATGCACCACATTCACCACATCCTCCTACTCCTCCCCCAGCGCCACATGCACCACATTCACCACATCCTCCTCCTCCTCCCCCAGCGCCACATGCACCACATTCACCACATCCTCCTCCTCCTCCCCCAGCGCCACATGCACCACATTCACCACATCCTCCTCCTCCTCCCCCAGCGCCACATTCACCACATTCACCACATCCTCCTCCTCCTCCTCCCCCAAGCGCTACCTCTGGTGCTGGCCTATTACTACTAGAAATTGATATTTCGTTTTTGCACTGTACCGCTTAATGAAACAGTAGGATTTTTGTCTGCTGCCAAGCCTCTCACTTACTAATTAAAAGTAAACACTAATTACTGTTAATTATAATAAGTAAAGGCAAAATTATACAATAAAGTACGACCTACGTATTAACTCTTAGGCTACCGCAAATTTTGTTAAAGGCAGGGATCTTCCAAGCATTCCGAGAAAAATCTTACTTAGCTAAGCTAGCATGATTAATGCCTATAATATTACATATCTATATAAGTTATAACATGTATATTAATAGCATACACGCATAAACACATGATAGCATGTCAGAAAACTGTTTCAAAAGAACCTATTAAGTTGAAATTAAGATTAAAACAAAAGTATCCGAGCCGGGAATCGAATCACCGACTTTCAGATCCGTAATCGGGCGACCGACCACTCAGCCAAAGTGTGAGACCAGATTATTACATACTTTTCATATATGCTTACATGGCATGCTTTCTTGCCATTCTTAGGATATACAGACTAGCTGCAGTTAAATTTGAGGTAAAAGGCTTTAGCAGAGTGCAGTAAGTTGATTGGTCAAACGTGTTTTCGACTTAAATTTATAATTTAAATTTAATTTAAGCATAGTTTAAAAGTTGATTTACAAAGGAGACTCTAGCAAAGCAAATGAGCGACCGACAGACAAGGGTACTTTTCCACAGCAACTTAGTGGGCAGCAGAGGTATATGTACATATGTACACACAACGACGTACAGACATTACTCACAACTGTACGAAGATGTAATACATGCAACTCTTGAAGGAAGCACTGAAGGAAATTTTCGAGTGAAATTTTATAACAACAAGCAATATTTTGTGCAAACGGTTAAGTTTCCGCAGATGAATATTTTATGAAATTATAAACCTGCTGAGCAGTCAATTTTTGCATAAGTGAGGTGGCAATTGCTTAGGTTCTGCAAATTTTCTGCAAAACGTCTTTCCAACCTTAGCCTGCTGCTGCCAAAAAACTATACTTTTATTCCACATTGTAGCCATAATTTCGGTCCCTATTAGAGAACTTCTTATTAATAGGCACATAGAGCGTAGATTTGCTTGCTTGCGTAGACTTGTCAGTTGGAAGCCTTTAGTTAACGTATAAGTCATACAACAAAAAGTATAAGATTTCCGGTTTCGAATTCTTCAGTCAGATTCTACACACAAATTGCACACATGCGTAATTACACGGATTAGAATCAGAAGTAGAAATTCACACAGAAATCATGTAATCCCTATCTTAAACCATTGCACACATGCATTTATGGAAAAATGCATGTTTAACAAACAAATTGTGTGCTGAAGCTCGATCTGAGCAAATTTAAATGACCTGCTGCGCTGAGGCGCAGCAGGAAAAATATAAATCTCAGATGTTTTTTTCAGAAACGCTTCTGACTGTTTGTACAAACAAACTTCCGTTTCGCCTCCGTTTAAAGTTTTCGATTAAGCTCTCAGAAGCGAAGCCGGTTTCTTTCAAAGTTCTCGAACTAGCAAAATATTTTCCAGCTTTACTTTCTATTATTGAGTTTAGATATTTATATATGTGTTAAGAAAAGGTCAATTCACGGGTTTCTTTGTTTTCACGCCGCACCTATATCAGTTTAGTGGTATGAAAAGAGCCCGTTTACACTAGCATAGCGGTAAAATTTATTTGGTTCAAAAGGGAAAGCGAAATCGTGGGAAGAGGTCAACCGTTAGCGGCTTTGATTTCATTTCATTTACACAAAAAGTTCTCACAAAGCATTAATGTCTACTTAATTTCGGCGGAATTCATTGCAGTATATATTGACATATTCTTACCATCTTATCATAAACGCGCACACAAACAAAACAGCACCGTTTCTTATTTATTCAGCACAGCATGAATATCATTTGGACTAGTGTTTGCATTAGCTTAATTCTTACAGGATACTTAACAGCATTCTGCTTGGCTGACTGTAAGTTAATTACTAATTACTATTGACTAATCTTAATAAGTGATAATATTAAAAAATTTAGACAAAAACATATAGTAAGCTACATAAAAATTCAAACACTTTAGAATATATTAGGACCTACTTAAGACTGACTACTCCTATACTTATGTACTTATATATATATACATACATATATATATATATACATATATATATGTGTATATATATGTATACATGTTGAAAGTAGTGTTTACGTGTGCGTTGGCCGGCCAAGCCATTGGTCGTTGGCCGAGGAAATCTCAGCCAATTTGGCTTGGCCGTCCAACGGCCAAGCCAAGCCAACCAGGGAAAATTTTGGCCAACCCCAAAAACACTAGATGACAGACACATATATACCTGCGCTTTATGCAAATCATATATATTATATGAATTTTGGCATAATTAGTGCAATCAGTCAATACTTTTAGTACTTATTTTAGCGGATTGTTGGCAATGTCACGGCTCGAACTGCCACTCGTGTGCCGACGGAAATATTGTGATGGACAAGAGCCGATATGACTCTCAAGAAGTTTGCCAGCAAAATTGTCCTGAAGGTAAAACACCCACAAAACAAAACATTATATATATACCTATAGCATTTCTATTACCATTTAGAAAACGTATTTTAAAAATGTATTTATGACTAATATAATAAAAATAATGACGCGTATGATCTAGCACGTATCAACCAACTCAAACAAAGTAAGTTAATCTTAACCAAGTTGAACCATGAGGAATATTTGATTGTTTTCCAGTTCATCGTTCACGTTAACATGAATTCAAACCTAATTTGCATGATTTAGGTCCGGATTGCTTTGTCTGCCGCGACAGTGCGTGTGTGGGTGCGGAGGGCTATATCTGTGGTTCCGGTCACGTTCCTACCTATCCTAGCCGAGAAGACTGCGCACAATATTGTTGAACCAACAGTTAATTTCTTAACTGGAATACTATGTCGTTTGAATTTATAGAAGAAATTAATTCTACTTTTTTGAGTGCCAAAATTAAATAAAACTAATTAAAAAACTGTTAAAACATTACATAATTAATACTTAAAAGGCTAGCCTTCCTACAGTCATTAAAGATTAAAATGGTGAAATAGACAGGTATATACTAAAATTCTGTAGAATTATTTTGATGTATTTTGCTTTAATGCAGGACTAAACTTAATACAGTAATTAACCTGATTAGTATCCAGCAGGATTAAATGAGTTATGGTTTGGTCTAACTTTAATCTACTTTTTTCGTTTTTTCATGCCAATTAATTAGCGGATTAAAGATAGTCAGTCAAAACGTCGTCAAAGGGCTAAAGTTTAGGCCGGACATTTTGAATGCGCCAGCTTTGCCAGATCAAGCATTCCAAATTCCCAGATTTAGTAACATTTGTAAAATCAGACGGTCAACTTTCGTTTGATGTAATTGTTAACATCCAGCGTTTAAAAATGTAAAAGGTAGTCATTTTCGTAGTTAGGCGATTTAACTGCTAAAATGGTGTTAGCAAACGGACCCTTTAATACGCGTCTGCGATGTCACCACTACAAATAAAGGTATCTTTAGATGGCACCAAAAATCACAGACCTCGAGTTCCACACCCTATCAAGCAAAAATTAAGCAACTGAAAAAACCCAAGCCTGCTGAGATGGAAATCTAAAATCTTGTCAACTTGAATGGGTATTCAGTCGCGGCTACAAAAGCTCTGGCAATCGCAGGATTTGCGGCCAAGAACCCTAATATATAAAGAATGACGCTATTATTTGATCAAGGTCGTGAATATAGCATACATCATGTGCTTGTAAAAGTTGTTATAGCGCACTATTAGTGTTGTTTCAGTAGCCGATTTTAGTTTCAGTTTCAGTTTCAGTCGGAGGTTCGAAATAATTTCAGTTTCAGTTTCAGTTTCAGTCGGCGGACCAAAATATAGTTTCAGTTTCAGTTTAGGTTTCAGTCGGCAACGTAAAATAATTTCAGTTTCAGTTTCAGTTCGCTTTAAAAACAACGGTTTCCAGCTCTCTGAGTTAATATAAAGCACAATTTAATGTTTATTCAGCCTCTCTTACAGCAATGTTAACAGAATCGAAGCTCAAAACCTTCAAAATTTCAAGATTTAAGGAAAGCCTGAAACTAGTTTCAGTCCGAGTTTCAGTCTTTTACCCAATATAGTTTCAGTTTCAGTTTAGGTTTCAGTCGGCAACGTAAAATAATTTCAGTTTCAGTTTCAGTTCGCTTTAAAAACAACGGTTTCCAGCTCTCTGAGTTAATATAAAGCACAATTTAATGTTTATTCAGCCTCTCTTACAGCAATGTTAACAGAATCGAAGCTCAAAACCTTCAAAATTTCAAGATTTAAGGAAAGCCTGAAACTAGTTTCAGTCCGAGTTTCAGTCTTTTACCCAATATAGTTTCAGTTTCAGTTTCAGTCTGCTGCCTAAAAATGTTTCCGTTTCAGTTCTCTTCTGAAAATAGTTTCAGTTTCAGTTTCAGTTTCAGTGACTGAAACTGAAACCTGTACAAACTGAAACCTAGTTTCAGTTTCAGTTTCAGTGACTGAAACATCACTACGCACTATTAATTGATTGGAACTTTAGTTTTGGATACGAACTCCGTCTAGCTTGGACTTATCTCAGTTGGCGAAGCGTCAGAGCCAGAGATGAAACCGGGTCACCGGGTCACCGGGTCAGTTCGGGTCACTATATGGACCGGGTCACCGGGACACCGGGTCAGGAGCTCTGACCCGGTCTTGACCCGGTATTTTTGATTGGAGGAATTTTTTTGCTGTTATAGGATATTTTTCAAAGTTTTACCGATTTTTGCCAACTGAAAACTTCAACAATTACTCAAAAACTAGCAATACAAATATTCTTAACTTAATCGTGTAGTTTTTTAAATGCTTGTCGCTGTAGTATAGTGTCCTCATAATATTTGTATGTCCTGTCAAGTTTATATCTAGGTTTGAAACTACAATGATTGCGTTGAATCTTAACTAGAAAATGAAAACTATTACACGGGCCCTGAGAGTCTGAAATCTTTATTTTAAAATCTAAAATTCTCCATGCTCCATCTACTGTTAGTGATTTATCACTGCTGCTATTATTTTTGGAGGGAGAGGGTCAGACTGTGGGTTTAAAGTCTCGGTAAGAAGGAAAATCTCAGCAAAACAAGGTTTACAGATTCTGAGTTTTACTTTGCATTTCTTGCAATTGTTATGGCTTACTACATATCCTCAGGAACCAATTGTGATTGATTTTATTTCACATTCTCTGCATCCTAGCCATATGAAAAAATATTTCCTAAAAATTTCCGCTGAGTGAAACTTCAATCATACAACTAAATGAAAAATATATAATGATAAAACAGAAAAGTGCTTATGTTAAACTCTATGATTAGAATTAGATGATGTTATGACTTTGGCAAAGTACTATTTTGTTCCAATTTGTTTGATTCACAAAGCTGTGTAGTTAGTTTACTTCACATTATTGAGTGCAAAATTGTGCAAATCGTAATGTTCTTTTCCGGTTTACTTACAACATTCACTTTCCAATGCTACTACTTTAAGGAAAGCAAAACTTCTGCTCAACTTGATATTTTAGTCGAAAATGTTCAAAATGGTAAAAAACTCTCACTGCACTCCAATAAAGTATTTTTAATTTTTTGCAAGCTTAAACATGAATTTTCGAAAATACCGGGTCACCGGGTCAGGGGTCGACCGGGTCACCGGGTCAGTAAATAGTGACCCGGTTTCATCTCTGGTCAGAGCATTACTCCTGAAGCCCCTGGTACGAATCCCACCTAGGCCCCGAATTTTGGGAAGACCGAGACACTTTCCGCTTTTTATATTCTCTTCTCAGCTAGCTAAGGGCCTTTTCAAAAACGGATAGAGGGAGATAGGGAGTTCAGTAGAGTATTAACTCTCTTGTAACTTCGCTCAAGCTTGAATTTCCCTCTTTTAACTCTTTCATGAAAAGGATCGAATTAGTTCTAACTCGACTCTACCCTTTCTTGAAAAGCCTCTAAGAATCCATCTTACCGCAATTGAGTATTTGATAAACTCGAAACGGGTTGTTTTTGTTTCTATCTAGTCAGCAAAACCTAAACTACAGAGTGGTCTAGAACGGAAACTTTTAATAGAAAAGCAACCAAGGAGAGAAGTCACATAAACACACAGCAACGCTTAACAACGACAAACAACAGTACCAACATTACAGGTAGTATGTATGTAGTAATAGTAGTAAACAAAACTAAATGACTCAAACAAATAATAATTAGATATATACTAGAAGACCATCTACTAAAGGCTGATACAAAATCACTACAACAACACGTAGGATAATACCATGTAATAAAGTAAATATAGTTAGCATTGTTATGTGGCCATCAAAAAAACCAGTATTTCAGTCCAAATTTCTATGTCGCTTTCCAATTTTCTTTTTTCTATCCTTTCCCTTTCATCTAAGCCTTGCTGTGCATATGGGTGATTAGATCCACCACACGATGACTGTAGCCAAATTCATTGTCATACCTAAAAATATTTAACAGTAATACGTGGACAAAAATAATTCTGAGGAAAAACATTAAAAATTCATATTAAACAGCAAACAAGGAGGATAATTGGATGAAAAGCACTGCTATTAGAAATTTACGACAATTTATTATAATCAGATAAGCAATCTCATTAATCAACTCTACACAAGAAACTATTAATAATCTTTATACCGAAATCGAACAAATCCCCCCCCCCACAGCAAATATTCAAACTTTGCCTACCATGAGACCAATTTGACGAAATTGGGATTGAGAGAAATTCCGGCACCGGCATCAAAGATGCTTGAGTGATGGTCCCCGGTGAAGTCAGTGGAGACAACCTGCAGAAAGAATACAGCAAAACGGCAATATATACGTACAAAATGCAAGCAAAAGAAATAAAAATAAAAAACGCCCAGAGCCAATAAAAAAACTGCTCAACGGCTGCTCAGAGCCAAACTAATGATTGCAGTCTGGCTCATTTCTCATGTCAATAAAAATGGGCTGTCACCGAAAAGAAAAAAATTGAGACTAGTTCAATTAAATTTGAATAAATTTAAATTAAATTTTAAAAAATCGCCAAACATCTTAATAGCAAACACGTACAGCATCCTCAGTGTAGGCGAGGAATCCCTTCATCTCGTTCTCAGAGGCCTTCTTGACCACCTCCTTGATCTGATCATAGGTGGCCTGCAACAATTAATCAGAAAATAAAAAATATTAAAATTTAAATTTAAATTAATACAAACATTAAAAAAAGAGTAAAAAATTTAAAAGAAAAGTAATTAGAGTCAAAAATAAAAAAGAACTGGGAAGAAATTAAAAACCTACATGAACAATACTGGGAAAGGAGGGAAATTTGAAGAAGGTACTGAATTAGGAAATGCCCCCCCTGCCCCTATCTGATATCAAAATAATCCATTATCTGACCCCCCTTACTTTCAAATCGTTTGAGTTCATTGCCCCCTCCAATCTGTTTCTAATACGCGCTTAAAAAACCGACAACAACTCTATACTCAAGACAAATGAAATCATGGTTACTGAGTTTTCTTTAGTGGGAGGTTGGGGGTGGGGGTGGGGGTGGGGGCGGGGGCGCCCCACACTTTTCGGGCCCCCCCGGGCACCCCCACTGCACACTCACCCACTTTTTTGGACTTCCCCCCCAGTCACTAAAGGTGCCCAGAAAATACCAAACTTTAATGATTATTGGTCAAAATTTTCAAAATTTTTCCGGCTTGGCCGGAATTTTTTGGTCAAAAATCGTCTATTTTGGTACTGAAACTTGATTTTTGAGCACTTTCGAGCTTACTTGTAGCAGTATACGTAGAAAACACGCAATTTTTTTCTCGCCTAAAGGCGAGATAGATGTTTTCGTTTCTGGCTCAAATTGAACTGCATTGGTTCAAATGCTTAAATTTTGTCCTATGCTCAGCATTGCCCTCCTTAACTGATTTCATTTTTGTGCGAGGGGGGTACCCAGTCGTACCCTGCCGAATTTGGCATATATTTTAATGTTTCAAATTTTTCTGAGTTCTAAAGAAAATTTTGCTCCACCAAGCAAAAAAAAGATTTAGCACAAAGGGGGCTTTAATTCTCTGGAATTTATTTTTGGAATCGTTCCCTTCACGGGGCCCCCCCCTTTGGTTGTAGTGAAAACTAAGACACCGATCTTGCATAATATGCAAATTAACTGATTGTAATTCAACATCCGTTAAGTGTACATATGTGTAGGTAGAGGGAAGTTGTGACTACCTTTTCCTCAAACATTGAAATACAAAGATTTAATCTTTCTTCAGTGTTTCAAAAGAATCTTAACCGAATTTTAACCGCAGATTGGGCAAATAAATTTTTCGTGGAAATATCAAGTTTTAAAAATAATTGTATATATATATCTCAATAACGAGCAAACCCAACTTTGACTCAAGGACAGACATGCGCAGGAGGCGGAATTGGAGGGGGGGAGGATGATCCGGCAGCCGAAGGCCGCAGACAACCGGATTTGACAGTTTGGCCAAAAACCCCGAAACAATCTGGATTGGGAGGGGGGGGCGGGCGACCCCTATTGAAGGGAGCTCCAGTAGGTCGGGTTCCCCATCCCAAGCAAATGTATGCTCAAAAACAAGAAACCCACTTTGTTGTGTTGCAGGGTTTGGCTGCTTAGAATCCTGAGGGTTGACTGTAAAAACTGAGGGAGAAGAATGGACGGACGGGCGGACTCTTCACTCAACAACCCAAAAGTTATCAAAATAGTTTTACAGTGCTTTTATAGTCTAGTCTATATTTAGCCAATTCTGAGCAATCCTTTTGCATCACATCTTCGGGTTTATGCAGCTCAAGCCGTCCGTGCTCAACAGTGAGAAACCGCTAGCGCTCTGTCCAACCAAAAATTGGTCTAACTTTTTCTGGGAAAATGTATAATCTATCTAAGATTTACCACTCTACGACGAGATAATGCTCCTTTTAGGAGCCAGCTTTTTGTTACGGTATTTTTAGCATTTTAGCTCATTTTGTTTAGCCCTCCCAGTTTTGGTCCCCGCCCCACTTGTTTGGTCTAGAGAAAATTCAGGAGTAGAAGGAGGAGTTGAGTTGGAATCCAAGGAAGACAGAAAACTGAAGCGAAAGCTACACCGGAAATCGAGAAAACCATGTAGCTGCTCAGTGCCAACGCTATGCTCTAATTTCACTATGACGGAATTACAGCTGGCAATTAACCAGCTCAAGCCCAGAAAAGCCCACGGACCTGACCTGATGGACAATGAACTTCTGCAACATCTAAGCCCCCTGGCCACCGAAGTCCTGCTGAAAATAATCAACCTGTCGTGGAAATCAGGTGCTGTGCCTACGCCCTGGAGAAGAGCCTCTATCATCCCAATCCCGAAGCCTGGCAAACCCACCGATAAAGTAGACTCCTATCGGCCGATCTCTCTTACAAGCTGCCTGTCCAAACTAATGGAGAGGATGGTGAAGGAAAGAATTCAGTACTGGCTGGAATCTACTCAAAAACTGGACCCCAACCAGGCTGGCTTTCGGAGCCTCAGATCGACTGAGGACCAAGTGCTTCGACTCACTCACTCCATAGTTGAAGGATTTCGCAGCAAAAGGCCTCCCAAGCGAACTGTTTTGGCCTTAATTGATTTCAGGCGAGCCTTTGATACCGTCTGGAAGCCAGCGCTCTTATGGAAACTATCCAGGCTTGGACTCCCAAAATGCACTCTTAATTGGATAAAAAACTTTTTGAGTGACAGATTGGCGAAAGTCCAGATCAACGAATCTTGCAGCAAATGGAGAAAAATGCATCATGGTGTCCCGCAAGGAAGCTGCCTGTCGCCTCTTCTTTTCATCTGCTTTATCAATGATATTACCTCAGAGCTGCCTGCAGATGTCAACGTCTCCTTATTCGCCGATGACTTAGCTCTCTGGACCCAAAACAACGATCTGGACAACGCGGCTACTACACTGCAGCAGGCTCTTGACTCCATCTCAAGATGGGCTGCCCGCTGGAAAATGAGCATCAACGTGGCCAAATCGGAGTACGTATTCTTTACCACGCATAACAAGGAAGCCAGTCGGAACCTGCAACTCACCCTCAACGGAATGAATCTGCCCCTAAACAAGACTCCAACATTCCTTGGGGTAACCTTCGACCGCTTGCTGAATTTCGGTCCACGCGTCCAGAAGCTGAAGTCGAAATTATGGCCACGACTGAAGGCGCTGTCCCGGCTTTCTGGGTTCTGGGACCAACTGGGGAAGATCCAAGGAAGATCTACGACTGGTGTACTTAACGTATATCCGGTCCGCTATGGAATATTGTGCTGCCGCCTGGATTCCTGGAGCTGCCCCAACCCACCAGCAATCTGTAGAAAAGATCCAAAATCAAGCTGCAAGGATTATAACTGGATGCGTCAAGGCCGCTCCTACAGAAGCACTCCACCTGGAAGCCAACCTCGTTCCGGTAATCCACAGATCAAAAGAACTGGCTGCTATAGCACGGGAGCGATCGCTACGCCTACCCAACGATAATCCAAGGGCACTGCTGTGTCTCCCTGGACAGAGATACCGAAGGAACCTGGTCACTCAGAAATCGTGGGTGGAAATGGGGAAGTCCACAGCTGAATCTGCCGGACTCGAGCATCTGCCTAGGGAACCGCTACTTCCGGTTCACAAGATCCAACCCAGTGATAGACTGCTACCAACCGAAATAAATAGCGACCTGCCAACGATCACAAAACGAAGTGATCCACCTGAGCAGCGCAAACGTGCCGCCATGCCAGTTCTGAACCAGCACTCCAACTCAGAAGTAAAAATTTGGACCGACGGAGCAGCCGTCGGAGGCACCTCAAACGGAGGAAGTGGCATTCTTGTGGAGTGGCAACGACTACGAGAACCAATTTCCATTTCTGTCCCTGCAGGGGCTGCCTGCAACAGCTTCAAAGTGGAACTCCTGGCGATTAGTGAAGGTCTGAATTGGGTGGCCAGAAATAAAGGGCACCTCAGACCACATGACAGAATTGTCATATTCACGGATTCACAGTCTGTCGTCCGTCTGCTAAAATCAGGAATCCGCTCCACTATCCGTCCGATCTTAGCCAATATATGGGAGAAATTATGGCATCTCGAAGAGCAGCGTTGTACGATACAGTGGATCCCCGGTCACTCCAATATAGCCGGGAATGAAACAGCTGATCAACTGGCGGTGCAAGGCTCATCAATGCAACAGGAGGCTGTACCAATCGACTATGCCTCCGGAAAATCAGCCATCAGGAGATTCGTCAGAAACTCCTGGTTAACTAGTTGTACCCACCAACGGACAAAAGAAATCTTCCGGCAAGATGGCCCCACTCCACCTCATCTGGAATCAGGTCTCCCAAGAAGGGACAGGGTGATCCTGAGTCAGCTACGAACTGGAAAATCAATGTTACTGTCTGAATTCCGCCATGTGATTGACCCTGAGCAATGGCCGTCTCCGTTATGCCCTGACTGCAGAGAGGAGTCTGGGACCCTCTCCCATGTGCTCCTCAATTGCCCCGTCCACGCCGTTCACCGAATCCGGCACCTAGGCATGTCCCCTGACCTGTCCTGCCTTAGACGGAATCCGGAGGCAGTCCTGGCCTACCTCCGGGGGAGCGGACTTATATAGTCCGCCGTTTATGGGAAACCAACAACGACCGCCTACCAAACAACAACAACAAGGAGGAGTACAGTGTAGTAGTAGTAGTAGTAGAAGGAGTAGAAGGAGTAGTAGGATTAGGAAGGATAGAAAAATAAGTTAGTAGCTAACGTGAAACGTACCAATTGTCATAAAAATTTTGAAACTAAAAATATATACGCATTACTTACAGGCTTTTCCAGACGAACTGTCAGGTCAACCACGGATACATCGGGTGTCGGTACACGGAAAGCCATACCAGTCAATTTCCTGTAAACCGAAAAAGAAAATCAAGAAAAATTGAAAAAAGAAAATATGATAAACTAAATATAACCTTTTATCACAAACCCCAGAATTAACGATACAAATAGTCTATAAAAGAGGTAGGCTGAAGGTCAATCTAACGAGAAAATCATTAGAACTTACTGTGTTAACTAATTAATCGTTTATCTATTAATTAGCTAATTAGTTCGTTAATTACCAACCCATTCAAGGCAGGAATGACCTTTCCAACGGCCTTGGCAGCCCCCGTGGACGCCGGGATGATGTTCTGGAAGGCGCCGCGTCCATCGCGCCACTGTTTGGCCGACGGTCCGTCCACCGTCTTCTGGGTGGCTGTCACAGCGTGGACAGTCGTCTACACAAACAAACAAACTTGTGAATTTCAACAGAAATTTCAGGAGACTACAGGCAGGCAGGCGTTTTTCATTATTTCTTTATGATTAATACCTTGTATGATCCTTCGTGGATCCGCCTGCTGGCTGGCTCGCGTTTACCTCATTTTCTTGATCTAACAGAAGTTTCAGAGAAAGACAAAGTCTTGTCTAACGACAAAGAAGAAATAAAATTTTTCCGGGTGTAGAACATCAATTTTCTCCTGGCTTTACAAATAAAATCCCTCTACTGCTTGCAAGAAACCGTAACACTGTTTTGAATTGGCTTGGATGCTAATCAAGTCCGTAACGAAGTCACAGTAGTAAATTAAGCCCTTTGTCAAAAACGTTATTTCTTGAAGAAGTACGTACATAAGAGGGTCAGAACTAATAACTAATTTAATGAGCTGTTTCTAATTAATTAAGTAATTATTTATGAATTTGTTATTTAATCATGACGTCCATACCATGAGGCCTTCAATAATGCCAAAGTTATCATTGATAACCTTAGCCAACGGCGCCAAGCAATTCGTTGTGCAGGAAGCGTTACTGAAAACACAGAATACCCTTGTAAGGAATTGCAAAACAAAACTATAATATTCAAACCATAATTATGTACATACGGACACTTTATAACTTTGCAATTAATTAAATTTATTTAGCAAACAAAATATGTTACTCCTCACAATTAATGAAAACGGCTTACACAAAATACAGCACAGTGTCCCTCCCCCCCCGAAACACCCAAAATGTTTGCATGCTGCCCCCAACCAATTTTTTCTGGCTATGCTACTGCAGCACAAAAAAGGAAGTGATGGTTCCAAAACTTGTGGGGGGGGGTCAGCCGTTAGCGAACAGAGTGCAGTTTTTGCTCTGATAACAGAGAGACTAGACTTAGTGTCACACTCTTATCATCAGGGTATTTTTTACAGGGGGGAGGGGGGGGGGCGGCGGCCCCCCCGAAATTGACCTTCACCCCCCCGAAATCGCCCCCTCCCGGGATTTTTGCTTCCCCCCCCCCCGGGATTTTTTGGAGGCCCAAATTTTTGCCAAAAATAGGCCAATTTTCAAAACTTTTCCGGCGTCGCCGGAGATTTTTTCGTAAAAATGGTTATTTTTAGCTTAAATCCTGGCACTTTTGAGAACTTTTTGCGTTTCACCATGCAAAATACGCCAAAAAATACCATTTTTTGGCTCATTTTTGCAAACCCCCCCCCCCCCCCCCCGCCCGGGGGGCCCCCGGGAAGCCCCCCCCCCGAAAAAAATCCCTAAAAAATACCCTGATCATTATGAACTCCTGATATTAATATGTAGTGTGTAGAGTATGCATATAATTTACCTAACAATGTGTTGACTAGCACTGTCATACTCGGCATGATTGACACCCATGACGAACATGGGGGCGTCGGCGGACGGGGCGGAGATGACTACCTTCTTCGCACCCGCATTAATGTGGGCCTAAAAACACCAGTCACAAGAAAACATACTTAAAAAATCATCAAAATAGGGCAGGAGAATGTCATGTTGAATTTTTGAAAATTTGATTCCATAATTTGCTGCAGCCCACTGTGGTTGCCTAAACCGTGACAATCAAATTTAGATTATTTGAATTTAAGACTGTTAAGGTGCATTCATAGTCGCGAACGCATAGAGACGCGCGTCGACGCGCGTCAACACCGCAGATTGAAACATGCCGTTTTAACCGTTTAAAATTAGTTGTATCGAATTCATGCTCACGAACGCATGCAGACGCTTCCATACGCGCGTCTGCTTGCGACAGGAACTATGAATGCACCTTTAATCAGGAAGGGCAGCGGGATGGGACAAACCAACAGACTGAAATAGAACGTCATCTAGGTTTTTTTTTAGGGACATAATTAAAGTTTAGATTAAAATAATTCAGTAACACAATAAAAGATCCGATTATTAAATAAAAAATTAGGGTTGTACTGATTTATTGAACCTCAACGGTATCGAAGTATATACCTAGTATAACAATACGTTATCGTAGTGTGAAGACATCTTTAAGCCCAGATAAGCCAAAACCCGACCCCCCCCCGCAGGAAGATTAAGTTTTAACTTGTACCTGAGCCTTTTCCAAAGTGGTAAAGACACCCGTAGATTCGACCACATAGTGAGCACCAGCATCGCCCCACTTGATATTCTCTGGCTTCATTCTAAAATCAAACAAAATATATAGTGCAAAATCAAAAGGAAAAACCTTTACTGGAAAAGAAAGATCATAAAAAAAACGGTGATAATAAAGCAGCTACCGCCTGCCTTCTTAAAGGTATTGGCTCAACAAACTCACAAGACAACCACATATTCACAGTTCAATCCAACTTAGAAATCAAAACAGCTGTGACATACTCTTGGAAAACGGTAATGTTATGGGCGCCCTTTCCCTCGGCCTTGACCACGAGTTTGCCGCCCTCAACATGAACGTCGCCTTTGAATCGACCATGGGTGGAGTCATACTTGAACATGTAGACCTACAGGAAGAAAACAAAACAATAAATAACAAAAGCAATAACTGCAATTATACGTATATCATGCAAACAACGCGGCTTGCAAGGAATTTTGCCTTCAGCTTCTAACATAAACCTGTCTTGTTCCTGTATAAAGTCACTAAACACAAAGCATTTCTCCATTTTAAGTAAAGCATAAGCAATTCCTAATCAACAGAAATCTATATAGGTACCTAGAATTCTATATAGGTTATTTTTATAGAGGGTTTCGTATGAAATGAGGGGGCATCCATCAATGTTTTGGAGGGGGTAACCCAAAATCGGGACAGCTTTGAAAACACTGCGAATTTTTTGAGTATATACGTATATGTGTACAAAAACTGCCAAAAATTGCTAAAAACGACTAATTCTAGACTTTTAAGCTAAAATAGCAAAAAAACTTAAAATTGCTTATAACCCAATATATATATTTGGTTTATACACGCTGGGAATTTATGGATGTATAGGGAACGCAAAAAATCAGTCAGAAAATAGATACGTAGGACGTACCATGTAGTTGAGGTCAATAAATGGGTCATTGACAGCCACAACTTCCACGGCATCCTTTTCGATGGCGGCGCGAAGGACCAAACGACCAATTCGACCAAATCTAGAGAACAGGAAAAGCGCACACACAGTCAGATGAAAAAATAGACTGGAATTGAAGAAATGGAACAAAAATTTGGAATTGTTTGCCTAACACAGTTTAGTTTGGAGGTAGAACTCAATTTTAAACACTGTTTAGAGCCTGGATAAGGTGTAAGCTCCACCGCTGTCAAGGGCAAGGGATCTGGGAAAATTGGGCAAGAAGGAATCAGGAACTAGTTTATTTTGTTAATTTTTTACGAAAATTACGCAAAATTTGGAAACTATGAAAAATTAGACCTTTTCGGCTAGTTGTCAAACAAATTACGCATTACGTAGCATTTTATACCATTAACGTTAATTTCGCAAAAAATTACGTTAAATTAAGTTAATGGAACAAGCCTCCGCCAGGACCCGAACCCGATGTTTTGGCTTACTTTCAGACCAAAATTTGAGAGATATGGGGGGTCCAAGAACCCCCCCATCGATGAGGGGCTCATCAAAAATGGGGGCATATTTATTTTTAGCAAATGTTTTTTGCAAAGCAAATGCAAATTTTTTAGTTTTTTGTGTAACAACTGCTAGAAATCGCTAAAATAACTAAACTTAGGTATTTGTAAGCTAAAATAGAAAAATTCGTTAAAAATAGGAAAATGTTTCGAATATTTAGGATAAAAATGGTAAAATTTGGCAATTTTTCGACTTATGGGGGCGGAGGTCGAAATTTATTGGGGCGGCTTTTTATGGGGGGGAACCTTTCCGAATGAAGACCTCCCCACCAAGTAGAAGTAAGCCAGGTTTATACGGTGGTATTGTTCACAAAAAATCAAAAATAGAATTTTTCCTGGCAATTTGGCAAATGAAGTCAGATCGAAAAACTTTTGGTACGTATGGAACGACGGCAGTGACCCCCTCTACATATGGTGCAAATTTCATGCCGGTAGCCCTTGTGTAGCGTGAATAATAGAAAATTTTTGAGATTTTTTGTGAACGAATTCACAAAAAATCACTTGTTCACAAAAAATCAGCACCGGATCTGATCTCAGGATATAGCCAGGAAATTTTTCCTTTCATTCCATAGTGTTATTATGTAAAAAATTGGACCCCCCCAAGTTTCTTTTGCACAGGTTGAACTCCGGATTTTGGTTCTCGGCCCCCGGGTCCAAAAACTGGCTACCCAGGCCAATATGCTTGACCTTGATTATTGCAACGAGGAAGCTAGGAATCCTCTTATTTTGTGTTCTGTTGCTCTAGTAAGCACAAACAAACAATTTGGTGGAGAAATTTCGCATCTGGAATAGTCACGTAACTTGGCCTAGGGTCACGCGACCTGGGTCGGGGTCACGTAACTGACCAAAATTTTTATTTCAAGGTCCCAGAAGCCTAAAAACTCGCCTATATAGGTTTTTCGGTGCGTAGAATTCAAATTTGGCGTTAGTTTTTAGGTAGCTTTTGCCCAGATAGGTAATCCTGACCACCCCCTGGGTACGGAGGGTCCGGGCTGGGTCCATCGGAGGACCGTCTGCCGGATGGGGGTTGAGGTGCCTAAAACATGCTCTGTATAGGTTTTTCGGGTCGCTGAGCTCGAATTTGGCATTAGTTTTACCCTAGCGGATGCCCCAGAGGCATTTTACAAAAAGTTGATAGTGATTTTTCTTTTGTGAATTTGTTCACAAAAAAATCACCCGCCGGTGGCGAAGCCAGAGGATATGGCAGGGAATCCAATATATGGTTGGATAGACTAGAGTTAGGATAGGACATGTCACATGCATAATATGGGGTAGCTGCGCAAAGTCCATAGTGAGTACCAGCAAAAATTTCAATTTTGGTCCGGAGTTGTCCGAGGGTCCGATTTTGGGTGGGTCGACTTTTTTGGGTACCCTAGTCGGAGGAGTTGGGCCTCGGCAGCCAAACTTACATATGTTGAGGCTGGGACTTGTGGGTATTACCATGCAAAAAAATTTCCGGCTGTGGCTTGTTGTTACCCGTCTAGGTGGGTGATTTTTTGTGAATTTTCGGGGTGATGTTTACATTGCTATAATACCAATTTTCTTTCATTTATGGCATGGAATATATAGCATTATTAAGTAAGCAAGTAGCATAAACATACCCGTTAATTCCGACCTTTGGCTTGGACATGATTAATCTCCTGCTTGAAGAAAAATAGAATGAAGCACAAAATTAAAATATGCAAATCAGAAATTACCCAATACCAGAGCTACCAATAAAGCACAATGCTCGCAAAGCAGCCTAAAATACAGAAAATTGATTGCGTTTCAGACCAAATGAACCTCATTACACCACACATGAAAAAGCAGACGACGCCTTGCAAAATTAGAAATGTATCGAGGCCTGGCCCCCAGCTCCGGTGATCAGACGAAATCTAGCAATTTTTCCTTTTTTCACCAAAATTTTAAAGCTTCGAAAGTGAGAAATTTCTAAATTGTTATAAATCGCTAGTTTTGTTATCGATTTGAATTAAAAACAGTTGTAAATAACCAACCCTTTGTGTATTATAGGGGAGCGCGAGAGCGCTCCCCTATAATATGGGTGTAAAAGGCTCAGTGCGGCCCTTGGAGACCCGTTCGAGCTCCGTGCCAGCTAAATACTCAACCAAACTGGACAATTTTGGTATCGTTGGAATCTACACGACGAGTCCTACAAGTCGCAAAAAAGTTTTGGTCAAAATTTCCAACTTTGAAAATTTTCGCTTCCGGACAAGTTAGGTCCGTTTGTTTTTTTTTTCGTGTAAGTCACGCTTGGAAAAATGCATTTTTCTGTCGCAGTGTTAGAACGATCTGGGCATTTTCAGCAGGTGAAGTTTGGTTTTTCTGAGCGTATATACCTCGAAAGTGAACCTTTTTGATATTTTTTCGCTGCCCGGCCCGGCCAGCCATCTGTACGGCCGGCCAAAAGTGGACTTGGCGCTAAAATGGCCAATTTTTTGTCAAAGCTACAGGACTCAGGGAAGGCGCTAGAGAGACGTAGTTTGTTGCATAAGGATCTACGGAAGGGTTTATATGTCCTAACGAGGGCGATTTTTGATATCTGGCCAGGATCGTTCTGGCGGCCGGCCCAAAGTTGGTCCGGCCAAATAGCCATTTTCGGAAAATTTCTAAGTCCCAACTCCACAGAAAATAGTCAAAAATAGGCCTAAATATGCTGTTTTGGGCTATATAGTGGAACGCATATAAGGGTTATCGGGATCGCTGAACACGATGAGCATAGTCACAGCTCTGTGCGGTGCTGCTTTCGTGCTGTACTTACTATTATGCAGCAACCGCAGCACGCTGTCTATAGACTTACTGTAAACGGCTAAACATATGAAACTTGGTGAAAATTATGTCTGCAGTAAGGGGGAACTGTAGCTATGTTAGTTCTGGCTTATTTTTACTGGGGGGGGGGGGGGTGGGAAGGGTGGGGGGGCCCCCCCATTCGACAACCTCCCCCCCCATTCGAGGTTCCCCCCCCCCCCCATAAAAGCCCCCCCATAAATTTTTACCTCCCCCCCCATAAGCCAAAAAATTGCCAGATTTCACCATTTTTACCCTAAATTTTCAAAAATTTTTCCGGCTTCGCCGGAATTTTAACGAAATTTTAGCTATTTCAGCGAAAAAACACCTAAAATTAGTCATTTTTTAGCGATTTTTGGCAATTTTTACACAAAAAAACGTAAAAATTTGCAAAATTTTTTCCAAAAATATGCCCCCCCCCACTTTTGGTGAGCCCCCCCCATCGAGGGGGGGGGGGGCAACTTTGAGCCCCCCATATCGCCCCCCCCCATAAATTTTGGCCTAAAAATAAGCCAGTAGTTGGTGCACTTTCTAGCTTCCACCGTGCTGTATGTGCTGCCCCAAACACAGCACCTTCGATAACAAGTTATTCATTCGTCACTGGTATTTGAAATTCGGCATACAGATAGTTTAGGACATGACAAACTATTATAGATACATTTCGTATACTTATTACGATGTTACTATGTGGTTGCGCTGTAGTGCTACAGAAGTACAGCACGGCCTATAACTAACTACAGAAAACTTGCAATCATCTGAAATTCTGTAGGCAGGTGCAGAATAATAGCATTGGAAATCATGCCATACAAGTCTCCTTTTTTGGCAGTGAAGTTTGCGCCTAATTGCTCTGCAGTAGAGTGCTGCTGAAGTACAGCACGGCCTGTAACTAGCTACAGGTAAGTTGCAATCGTCCGAAATTTTGCACACAAGTGCGGCAGAGCATTGCAAATCGTGCCGTATGAGTTTCCTTCACCGACAGTAGAGTTTGCATCTCGTTGCGCTGCAGTAGCGTGCTGCTGAAGTACAGCACGGCCTATAACTAGTTACAGGTAAGTTGCAATCGTCCGAAATTTTGCACACAAGTGCGGCAGAGCATTGCAAATCGTGCTGTATGAGTTTCCTTCACCGACAGTAAAGTTTGCATCTGGTTGCGCTGCAGTAGAGTGCTATATGCTATATACAGCAACTAAAACTATTGCAGCCATGGGTACTGGATTTTGGATTTCTGTCAAAATAGAGAAAAAGGAAGAAATTGGAACTTTTCAAGCTTCTTTGTTCTGTATTTTCGGTTGACAATTAATGATTGGCGGAATTTTTTATATAAACCCTTCCGTAGATC
>JASAND010027965.1:0-36159 GCA_030248195.1 Trissonchulus latispiculum
GAGGGCGGACTCATTGCAAAATTAGTCTATTACAACAGCACTATTACAATAATTGTTCAGAACTTCAAGAGCTTTCAAACAAAGCTATGCGTTATGTGGATATTGGGGAAACGCCGTAAGATATATTCGTAACATCCGGTGTTCGCATATTTCGGGAGTTGAGTGCATTTGCAAGGCACTGTGACGGTCTACAGCGAAATTTCTTCAGTTCCGCGAGATCTTTTGCAAGATACCAGTTTTGTGAGCTTTGAAGAGATGTTTCACAACCGTAGAAATGGTTGAAAGCTAGTGAAAATTGTAGCAACGTAGTGAATTTTCGTGAACAGCTTTAGAGGAACAGAATGCAGCTAGACCGATTCTATTTTATTATGGCAATACCATTTTGATTGCAATAGATTGTTTGAAAAACTAAAATTTTTAAAGTTTCCCAAGTGTAAAAACGGTATCCCCGATTTTAGGAATGTCGAGTTCGAGTTCCTGACGTTCTAAAAATATATACATTGCTGGGTTTACTCCAAAACTTATCTGCCATACAAGGGGGAAGGTTGTACACAGATTTTTGTTGGTACTGCAATAGGTTTCTAAGCTTTGCTCTAGTCTTTTGAAATGCAACATTGCTTACTCGAACTATTAGTGACGATTTTTCCTAACACTCAATTGTTGTAGTAAAGCGCAGTCTAAATGAAGGCAGTTTCATGTCAAATCAAAAAACTATATAAATTTGCTTTTGTTTGCCCAATGTTTAATACTTTTTTGCCCAATGTCCAACCCAGCGCTACGTTGGACATGTATGCAATCTAGTGTCAATGACAATGTTCAGCGCAGAGGATGAATGTACACTATTAGTATGAACATTAACTCACCGAGGAATAAACATATTCTGGAACAGACTTGCTAGCAAACTCAGAAAAATGTTCCACTCCTTCGATCCCATGCATTGCAATGGTTATTTTAACATCGCGTTTTTCGGCCATTACCAGCTGTTTTGTTTGTTCTCTATCCAGTTTCAATATCATCGATTGCTGATCCTCCTTATCAGGATTAACAGTTAAATTCAGGTAAACTGCAACAGGTAGTTTGTTTCTGAGCAGGTGAGTGTCATAACAACGATGACTGTCATATCTAACTTCCACAAAATTCCATATTTCGTATATTCCGCTAGCGCTCTGGACATACAGATCCGCTGATGCGTCTCGAGATGGATCTCGAAAAGCTGGAATCACCAGTGCTTGTTTGAAATCAATCTGGAATTGTTTTCGATCTTGAAATTTGTAGGCTCCTTGGGAATGAAGCAGCAACTTGAACCATGGCTTTGGAGAAGTTCCCATAAACGGATGTTGGACGCATGCTTGGAATTTCAGCGGATTGTCGAAGTCAACTTTCGGCAGCTCCACAATTTCGCAGTCTTCCATGTTCTTCAAATCATTTTGAATTTCTAGGTATATATTTACTTTCGCGTTCGCCTTCTGGAAGCTGAAGTATTTGTTGCAACGCTTTGCTCACTTGACTACAACCTCGTTGTTTACTAAAATTTCCATTAATGTAGTAATGTCGTCCATAGCCCCTATATGTGATACTGCACGCAGCTGGTCCACATTCAGTGATGTAACTGGATAATCCATCATCCATGTCTGGACACCTTAGTGGCTTCCAGGAAATTGTAATATTGACATCGAACAAATCCATGTCTTCAATCCTCGAATTTTCAAGGCTGTAGATGAAAGTAATAGTGAGAAGTCGGTCCTTTGTTTTGGTATTTTCCTCTAGTCTGACAGCAAATACAGAAGGCGGAAGAAGCTCACCTAATTCGAAAGGACTTGAAGGTTGCGGACAGCTAGCTAGGCTCAATACAAGGTAAATATAGCTGCTGAACATTTCAAATTTTTTTTGCTAGAAAGTAGTATGCAGAAAAAATGCAGGGACTAAATGGAGGGATAATAGGAGTGAATTGACTATATAACTAATGTGGTTCAAAGTGTGCATTCATACTGATAGCTTGTTTTGCTTTAACATGGTACCTAAAATAATTAATCAATTCCGTTTTTGATGCGAAACTCGAAATGTTGTAGAAATTAGATTAAACCCAAACGAAATTTTATTAGAGGCCATCCTTCAAAGCTTGCTTTACTAAATGCTGTGTTTAATAAGCAAAACTCTAATACAAAGAATAGCACAGCCCATTAGAGTGCTTCGACCCACATTATATCTGTTGTAAATAAAGTCCTTTTATTATTGAAAAGTGGATACAACAAATTGGGTTTAATAGCATAAACTTGGAGGAAACTAGTATTATGCTCAGCATCTAACCTCAGCTGAAGTAGCGTTATTCTTCGATATAATAAAATCGATTATGCCAATGCATCACAATCGGACGGCAAACCTACTTACTTTGCGTGTAGCTTCTCTTCAAGTTCAACGCAGCTCAGAAAGGAATTTAATATGCAAGCATAACAGTAATAACTTCACCCACTTCAAAGGGCCTTTTCATAAAAAGCTTAAACGGCTTAGCTTAAACGGCTTAGTTTAAGCCGTTTAAGCCGATTAAGCCGATTATTTATGAAAAGGAATTTTAAGCCATTTAAGCTAAGCCGTTTAAGCTAAGCCGTTAAGCCCAATTTGTTGTATCCACTTTTCAATAATAAAAGGACTTTATTTACAACAGATGTAATGTGGGTCGAAGCACTCTAATGGGCTGTGCTATTCTTTGTATTAGAGTTTTGCTTATTAAACACAGCATTTAGTAAAGCAAGCTTTGAAGGATGGCCTCTAATAAAATTTCGTTTGGGTTTAATCTAATTTCTACAACATTTCGAGTTTCGCATCAAAAACAGAATTGATTAATTATTTTAGGTACCATGTTAAAGCAAAACAAGCTATCAGTATGAATGCACACTTTGAACCACATTAGTTATATAGTCAATTCACTCCTATTATCCCTCCATTTAGTCCCTGCATTTTTTCTGCATACTACTTTCTAGCGGAAAAAATTTGAAATGTTCAGCAGCTATATTTACCTTGTATTGAGCCTAGCTAGCTGTCCGCAACCTTCAAGTCCTTTCGAATTAGGTGAGCTTCTTCCGCCTTCTGTATTTGCTGTCAGACTAGAGGAAAATACCGAAACAAAGGACCGACTTCTCACTATTACTTTCATCTACAGCCTTGAAAATTCGAGGATTGAAGACATGGATTTGTTCGATGTCAATATTACAATTTCCTGGAAGCCACTAACGTGTCCAGACATGGATGATGGATTATCCAGCTACATCACTGAATGTGGGCCAGCTGAGTGCAGTATCACATATAGGGGCTATGGACGACATTACTACATCAATGGAAATTTTAGTAAACAACCAGGTTGTAGTCAAGTGAGCAAAGCGTTGCAACAAATACTTCAGCTTCCAGAAGGCGAACGCGAAAGTAAATACCTAGAAATTCAAAATGATTTGAAGAACATGGAAGACTGCGATATTGTGGAGCTGCCTAAAGTTGACTTCGACAATCCGCTGAAGTTCCAAGCATGCGTCCAACATCCATTTATGGGGACTACTCCAAAGCCATGGTTTATGTTGCTTCTTCATTCGCACGGGGCCTACAAATTTCAAGATCGAAAGCAATTCCAGATTGATTTCAAACAACAACTGGTGATTCCAGCCTTTCGAGATCCATCTCGAGACGCATCAGCGGATCTGTATGTCCAGAGCGCTAGCGGAATATACGAAATATGGAATTTTGTGGAAGTTAGCTATGACAGTCATCGTTGTTATGACACTCACCTGCTCAGAAACAAACTACCTGTTGCAGTTTACCTGAATTTAACTGTTAATCCTGATAAGGAGGATCAGCAATCGATGATATTGAAACTGGATGGAGAACAAACAAAACAGCTGGTTATGGCCGAAAAACGCGATGTTAAAATAACCATTGCAATGCATGGGATCGAAGGAGTGGAACATTTTTCTGAGTTTGCTAGCAAGTCTGTTCCAGAATATGTTTATTCCTCGGTGAGTTAATGTTCATACTAATAGTGTACATTCATCCTCTGCGCTGAACATTGTCATTGACACTAGATTGCATACATGTCCAACGTAGCGCTGGGTTGGACATTGGGTAAAAAAGTATTAAACATTGGGCAAACAAAAGCAAATTTATATAGTTTTTTGATTTGACATGAAACTGCCTTCATTTAGACTGCGCTTTACTACAACAATTGAGTGTTAGGAAAAATCGTCACTAATAGTTCGAGTAAGCAATGTTGCATTTCAAAAGACTAGAGCAAAGCTTAGAAACCTATTGCAGTACCAACAAAAATCTGTGTACAACCTTCCCCCTTGTATGGCAGATAAGTTTTGGAGTAAACCCAGCAATGTATATATTTTTAGAACGTCAGGAACTCGAACTCGACATTCCTAAAATCGGGGATACCGTTTTTCACTTAGGAAACTTTAAAAATTTTAGTTTTTCGAACAATCTATTGCAATCAAAATGGTATTGCCATAATAAAATAGAATCGGTCTAGCTGCATTCTGTTCCTCTAAAGCTGTTCACGAAAATTCACTCCGTTGCTACAATTCCTAGCTTTCAACCATTTCTGGTTGTGAAACGTCTCTTCCAAGCTCACAAAACTGGTATCTTGCGAAAGATCTCAACGAACTGAAGAAATTTCGCAATAGACCGTCACCGTACCTTGCAAATGCACTCAACTCCCGAAATTTGCGAACACCGGATGTTACGAATATATCTTACGGCGTTTCCCCAATATCCCATAGCATAGCTTTGTTTGAAAGCTCTTGAAGTTCTGAACAACTATTGTAATAGTGCTGTTGTAATAGACTAATTTTGCAATGAGTCCGCCCTCGAGGGTTTTCAAATGATACTCATATTGTGAGATATTGGAGAAAAGTTTTAAAAGCCGGGTAATCGGGTTTTCGTTATTTCGGGGAGTTGAGTGATATTTCAAAACTTCATTCTATTACAAACGTTGGCCATTTTATGGATATTAGAAAAGACTTTCAAAGTTTGAAAATTTTGAATACCCGTTGCATTTTCGTATACAATTTGAAAGAGCAAAAGTATGCAGCTTGACCGGCTCTACTCACTTATATAATAAAATAAAGTTTTGATTGTGATATTTATTTTCGAAAAACTAAAACTTTTAAAATATCCGTAAATGAAAAACGGAATCCCCGATCTTCAAAATCTCTATTTCCTGACAATTCTAAAATTATGTACGCTGTTGCAATTAAATTCTTGCTATGAATGGTCTCGTACAAACATTTTTTGGTTGTAAACGTGCACAACTCCACAATCCACATTCTCTACTTTGTTAGGAGATTCAGTGGGTACTCAGTTATAAGGGATGAGCTGTTATTGTGCTTATGATGTTTTCTGCCTACGTGTCTTTTGTCAGACTCCTGGCTTGTTATGTACTAAAACTAGTTAGTCCGTTTAATCAGTCCTGTTTAGTTTAGGCTACTTTATCTGGTTTTAGAAAAACAAGTATCCCTGCTTCGATGCCAGCCAGTTCAAGGACAGAGAAGATGTGGTCGTAGTCACGTAAACTGCTTGAAAATTGTCACACGTCTTCTCTTTTCTGATACAGAGATAATGTTATTCATGGATTAAAGGATTGACTGGGATTATAGGAGCGGGTGTTACAGGTACAAGTAGGCCCAAAAAGGGGGTATATATTCCTTTGTAAACCTGTGTAAACCTAGATTGTCTTTGCTGCAAGCTCTCCTAAACCATAGAAGCTCCAGGTTTATTTTAAAATATCACTTGACTGCTGTTGGTTGTTCATATTTCAACTGCTATTGTCATCTGACAAAACTCCATGAAACATTATTATTTCTGATCAGACTTCCTTTAGTACAAATTAGTTCGCCAATCTACTTAGGTAAATTGGTACAATATAGATATACAAACTCAAATAAACGCAGATAAGGAAACTAGGTTATTTTTAGTACAGACACATTTTTTCACTAGGAAAATATTCAAATTAGATCTCGTTAAAGATCAGTGAGGGAAGACCTTAGCGTGCGTTGTCATTATTGGTGTAGGAAAGGTGTAAGCGTTATGTGCATTCTACCCATGTGGATTAAATTGGTATTCACCTACTGTTGGAATTACTTCCTTGTTGTTATCTAGCTTAACGTAGTCTGTCTCTGTTGACTGTCTAGCTTTGCTATTGATTGCAATAGATGTACGTGTTTGTCGTCCATTTGTTGGTTTGTATTGCTGATGGCGCTGTGTGCTTTCTAAGCCCCGCCTTTATGGAGGGTCTCAAAAAGGTTCCCCCTTTCAAATCAGTCTTGGGCGTTCTTTTGCAAGGGCCAGTAGGTTCCCCCGACTCTATCTCTCCTACCAGTCTCAGTACGGGTTCGCTCCGGAATCCCCTCCGCTCCCCTGGTTTGGTAAGCTGTGTAACCTTACGGTTAGTTTGTATGTCTGTTGTTGCATATGTATGACTGTTGTCTGTTGGGCTTACGCCCCTGTTTGCCTTGGCGTATTCTTTATATTCACTATAATAAATATTCTAATTAACTTGTGTGGTCTCTACTTTTCTATTTCGGTAGATTGTTAGGTATACTATGTATATTTCTATTAACATATTGGCTACACGCTGCATTGGCCCCAACTTGTGATGTACTGCACAATCTAGTACTTGTTCACTTAATGCACCATTGTGTGGCTCCGACGCTACACGGGCGTTGAACAATTCGCAACCGTTTAGGTTGCTGAAAGTCGAAAACTGCGTACGGGTATCCTGTTCTGCTGAACGCTTGTGTTAAATATCAGCAACCCAGAAAGGTTGAAATCAGTGTACTAATCTAGTCTCACTGTCCGGGGATGTGGCGCTTCGAATTCCTTCCAGATCCAACACAATATACCGTCCTTGCAACATTTCTTTCATGATTGGCAAGGCTTCTAGCAATTCCTGATGCGTCATGATGGACTGAATTCCTTGATCCAAACAAACTCGATTGACTTCACGTTGACGTTCCACTAGAAAATCAGGCAAGATACCAGGAGCTGAAGTCACGACCTTGGATATCTCGTACATATTTCCTTTGGAAAATTGCCAAGAAAATCCAGGCGCATGAACGTTCCAGCGCTCCGCGATCTTATCAATCTCGTAGTTACTGAGATTCTCCCTAACTGGATGAATTTCCACTCGTCGCTCGAATTTATTCTCCAATTTATACACCTTTTCCCAATTCCTTTTCACTTCCTCTGGTGTCATCCGATTTCCAAAACTGACAAAACTGAGACGATTCTCATAGGAAGGAGCATCGTAGTAATCTGGAGAATTTCGTCGATCCACAACATTTCTGGAAACACTCCGTTTCTGATTCTTCCTTTTGTTGGATTCTGCTTTCCTTTGTTCAGGATTCGGAGCAACTTTATAGGTCTTTGGTCTAGGAGCAGATGGTTTATCCTCTTCACTTTCGGATTCACTCCATCTACTATGGTGCCTTTTGGCCATCATCAAAGAAATTTTAAGGAGATCACAATATAGAATTAATTTTCCTAAATTACAAAGTGCACATATAATCGCTGTCTTTCGACACATTTTTATACGTAGCATATCCATCAGTGAAAAATAAATGCGGGTAGGGGTAAGTGAGGGAACCAGATATTTGGAAACGGTAAATTTTGAAAATTTGCAGCAGTTACTGCACATTCGAGACTATGTGGACTTGTAGTCTCTGCCGTCTCCGTTTCTTGTATTAGCAATTGCACAGATTGCTGTATTTCCGGTTGTTTAATAGTAACTTGTACGTCTTCTGTTTCATCTACTTGTACTTGATTTTTATCTTCATCAGCTAACACACAATGCTTTACAAGTACATCATCGTCATACGTATCTACGACATTATTATCATGCAACGTATCCACATCAGTAACACCACTGTGAGTGGTTGGATCATCAATATCTATTTCCAACTCCTCCAGGGTTTCTGGGTTTATATCAGGTAACAATTTCAATCTATTGACATGAATTACCTTACTAATGTCACCCGTTTTCAAATTACGTAAGCGCACATTTTGATCAGACAAAATTTCTACAATTCTATAGGGACCATCATACTTTGGTTTCAATTTTGGTGTAGTTCCTTGAGCTACAGGCACTTGAGTAATGTTACGCATAACAAGTTGTCCCACCGTAAAATTCTTCATACGTACGCGCTTATCATAACGTTGCTTAACAAGTTCCGCTTTATCAGAAATAATTTGAGCAGTAATATGCCAGTTTTCAGTTAAACTCCGTATTAAAGAAGTCTTGTAATTGACTAAGGATTCTACTGGCTTTTCAAGTTTATCAAACAACAAATCTTCTGGAACTTGAGCATCCCTTGCAAACAACATAAAATACGGTGTATCCTGAATAGTAGAATGAAACAACGTTCTATACGCATGCATTGCAAAAGCTAATTTAGTATTCCAATCACGCTGATTTACATCTACGTACTTCTTAACTATTTCCCGTATAGTTCCATTTACCCGTTCAACTAAGCCGTTTGACTGAGGATGATAGGCAGTGGTACGTAACTTTTTAGTACCCATTAATTTAAAAAGAGTATTAGTAACTTCTGCCTGAAAATTAGGACCTTGGTCAGTGATCACCTCAGTTGGTACCCCGTACCGTAAACTAAATTCATTCAAAAGAACACGTATAAGAGTTTCGGCTTTTTCATTTCGTAAGGGCCAAGCTTCTGCCCATCGGGTAAGTTGATCAATTACGACCAAAACACAAACATTCTGCTTTTTACTAGTCGGGAAATGCATAACGTCAGCGTAAATGCGTTCAAACGGTTTTGTCACTGGCGGATAAATTTTCATAGGCTCTTGAGGGTGCCTCGGCCCAATAGAAAATCGTGCACATACAATACAATTACGTATAAACAACTTAACATCAAATAATACTTCACAGCTACTTTATAATGAGTTTGAGGTACACCCAAATGACCACCAGTATCAATATCAGAATGAAACCGTTCTAAAATATAGTTGCGAAACTTTCTAGGTACGCATGTTAAACGAGCCGAACACTTTTTCTTTCGACCGTTGATGTCAGTGCTAAATCGATACAACATTCCATTTTCTTTAAGTTCGAAATTAGATTGATCACGTATTAGAGTCCAAGTCAAATCATCTTTAGGTAAAGTCCCTTTTTGCAAATATTCGATAAAAGCACTAAAGTCAGGATCAGTTTTAAGAGCTGGTGACCATTGGTCATCAGTGTATTGCTCTATGACAAAGACTGGAGGGTACATATCACCGGTTACATCAAACTCATCAGATGAACGTACTGAAACTTATTCACAGATTTACTAGCTTGATTCGCATCCTCAACTTCGCTGTTGTCATGTTCAACGATAGTCTGTTGTGGATTACGAGGCAAACAGTCAGCTACAGGATTATCTACGCCTTTTCGATGTAAAGTCTGATAATTAAATTCAGAAAGTGCAATAGCCCATTTCGCAATTCTAGTATAGCCTTGATTTTTGGCATTTGCAAAAATATATTTAAGGGCTTCATTGTCAGTATACAGAGTAAATTGTCGATGACGTAGATAATGCTGAAAATGCTTGCATGCCCAAACTACAGCAAGACCTTCCAATTCAACAATTTTATAGCGCTTTTCTGCACCAACTAAAGATCTACTAGCATAAGCGATTGGTTTAGGCTTTGTCTCTCCAGGTTGGTCTTGTTCTAGAACTGCACCGAGACCCACAACACTAGCATCTGTTGTTAGAATAAAAGGTTTTTCCCAATTTGGATACGCAAGAACAGGTGCGTTTATTAACGCTTGCTTTAGATTTTCAAAAGCCTGTTGGCATTTTTCATCCCAGTGAAAACCTTCATCCTTTTTAAGCAAGTTATTCATTGGTGCCGCAATAGAACTAAAGTTGCTAATAAATTTCCGATAGTATCCAGCCATACCTAAGAAACCACGCAGTTGTTTAACAGTAATAGGTACTGGAAAATTCTTAACCGCAGTTACTTTACGTGGATCTGTTTCAATGCCCTTTTCGGAGATGAAATGACCAAGATATTCAACCTTTTTGCGGAAAAACACGCACTTTTTCATCTTTAGCCGTAAACCATGATCTAGCATTTTCAAATGATGAGTTTCGTCGTTAGATGGAATTAACAAATCGTCAATGCAAACAGGCAACTCAGTGAATATCCTTTCCATTATTCTTTGAAAAGGCGCAGGGGCATTCGTCAAACCGAATGGCATGACATTAAAATGAAACAAACCCATATGCGAAATAAATGCCGTCTTTTCCTTATGAGGAGGAAACATCTCGATTTGCCAATAGCCGCTATTTAAATCCAAAGTTGAAAAGAATTTCCCTTTACTGAACATATCAAGAATTTCGTCTATTTTAGGTAAAGGGTAGCGGTCTTTTCGTGTTATTTTATTCAACTGACGATAATCAATAACAAATCGAGTTGTTCCGTCCTTTTTGCCTACAAGCTAAACTAAATTTAACGTTAAAACGATTTATGCTTAACGCGGAACAGTATTTCAAACGCTTAACACCATTGATAAAATGGGTGGTATTTAGGTGAGAAACCGAAGGGCGAAAATTTTCGCCAATCTTTGCAGGCAATATTCTTGAAAAGATCAAAACATAAACAGTTTTATCTGTGAAATTCAACTATCCATGTGAAAGTGATTGCATCCGATACTCAAGAGGACAGGTTGCTTAATAAGATAAGTTTCTTCATTTAGAAAATTAACATATCAATAAAATTTCCCTTTGTAGAAAAATAAGTTGATCAATAGCATTGCTTTCATTAGCATCTCACTCTAACATTAAGTATTTAAAATTGTTCCATAGGTTAGCTAACTCGAGGATTACACAAACGTTTCGGTAATATGCTTGGTCTTCGACTCATATTTGCTAATCTGAGCATCTTGTGCTCTGAAAGCTGTGCTTCCAGACAATAGAATAAATTGTGTGTTCAGTTTCTTGCACGCAATTAATTTTATAGCTGTCAAGAAGGTCTTAAGGGAAGTCTACCGAACCGGACAGTGCTAACGCCCGCTATCTGCTAACTCGAGCATATCAAACAATACCTGCGATCATATGACCTCAACTTATCTAAGATTTCACTCATTCATTAATTTGTAATTAGATACATGAAGTGCAGCAGGCGGCCCTATGAAGGAGAAGTTTTTGGAAAGTTTTTGGAAATATCTGCATTTGGCTTTGGTTTTCCACTGCTCATATCTCTGGCCGCCCTGTTATCAGCTTTGTTATCACAGAATATTTATGGACATCGTTATCAAATTCGACAAATGGATTTGGGTGGATAAAGCTGATAAATTGGGCCGATTTCCGCTTTTGACTACAATATATTTCATGTGTATGGGGAAATTCAAGCTAAGTTCACTAAAGTATTTTGTTGTTATGACTGAAGCTTATTTCAATATATTTCGGATTTTGACTATTTTGACACCAATTTTGACACTAGACTGGGGGGGTGAAAAAGGTCCCCCTGGGTCTTTTGTCAATTAAAATATGAAGATTTATTAATTAATTAATTATAATCATATAAAGCATACTCAGAAATGATATTATAATTATATACAATTTTTAGTAATGAAGGTGTATCTGTAGTTGTTGACAAGGACTCACGCATTGCACAGGCCGTCAAGAGGGGAGAAGGTACGCTCTGCATTCGCGACGGCCACAAACATGAAACTTCTAACCAAAACTATACTCTCACTGTTCAACTTTCAGTTCTATTAACTCAAACGCGAACTCAAACTTCTATTAACGCGAACTCAAACTTGGCTGTGGCCAGACGGCCACAGAATAAGCTAGTATACTAGTTGGCGCTGCTGTGCCGAAGCTACATTACTCCCCCCGGGCATAATTTCTAACTGTGTTATCCGAGATTTACAGGGAGTTGACCGTCATTTGGGGGGAAACCCCTACTTGATGGAGTCAACGGGTGAACACGATGCGGTGAAAGCAGCGTGATCACTTCTGCCCCGGCAGTACCCTTGATGACGCCTCGGATAATTGCATGCAGCAATTATTCAGTGCCAGATCTGGGCCCCAACCCGGTGAGATAGAAATTTGGGTCTGGCACTACCCCTACGAGCGAAAGCGACAGGGGTGTGGCACTAAGTGAAAAACAAAACTATCCATGTGAAAACCTGAAGGCTGAAACTAGTCTCAGTGGTAGGTTGGGTGCTCTACACTATTTATTCAGATTCAATGGTTTGATGTCTGTCTACCTGGGACATTTTTTTCGCTTAGCACGACGGTGCGAAATGAATCTTATTTTCGAATTCGGCAAAAGCGAATGTATTCTTGTAACTAAAGCCAAACCAAAGTCTTGGAGCCGAACTGTTAGCGCCTCTTCCAGAGTCATCGTTTGAATTTATTCCATATAAGGTACATATTTTTAGAATCCTCAGGAGGAATAGGAGGAGGCGTAGTCGTTAAATCACATTTCTAGTATATATGAGGTTACCGAATACGAAATCGATAGAAAAGATTCAGATACGGAGGGAGAATGCTAATTTATATATTTGATTTAGCCGAATTTATATCCAGGTATTTTGATCGTTGGCCAAACCAATTTCCAAAATGGTAATGGTACAAAAATCGTGACCGTCCATGCCCGGCAAGTGGACATCTTTGTTGCAGGAGCCATAGGGCAACATGGGCTGAACATTTGTTGCATAGGTTAACCCCGAGGGGCGCCCAATTCATGTGTCTCACACCTATACCTCCCCGTATATAAAATACAGCTTTAAGCAATAGTAATAGTAATAATATAAAAGATAAACAATAATAGTGCAAATGAACTATAAGAGAAATAATTAAAGTCGTAATAAAGGAAATAGGATATATATTATATAAGCTTATATAAATAGTCTATTTAGAGAAAGAAACAACTAAAGATATTAGTTAATAGGGTGTATAATGACAAAGATGGATATTGCTGAACAAGAAGTATAATTTGAAAAATTAAAGATATTTCTTTCTTCTCTGTAATAGTGAAAACATAAATCAAAGTATTTGTTAATATCACTTAACATAAGAAATTTCTAGAGACAAAGTAAAATAATTGCTTAGAGGCAAGGAGGGTAATATCAATGTTCAAAAACAATCTATAAATAAGCCTCCTCAAAGTCTGGATGACTAGCATGGTTTGCTGTATGTAGTCTAGTTATGTTCAAAGACAATCTATAAATAAGCCTGCTCAAAGTCTATATGACTAGGAAGTATGCTGTATTTGCTGTAAGTAGTCTAAAGTTAACCAGTAAAAGGGGGCGTCTTCTTTATGCTTATAGGGTGTCTACTTAACTAAATTTGAAGGGGCCAAACAGAGAACACAGACAACAGTTTATTTTAAATCACAAGAATAACAGACAACAATAGTGTTTAAAATAAACAGTGTCAATTGTTCTTTATTCTTCAAAGAAATCCTTCCAATTCTCCTTAGGCTTGGGCGACTGCTCCTGAAACAGAAAGAAAATTTAGCCTTATAGTAACTGAAATCAAAAGATTGGCAGAGAAGCCTTATAATATAGGCTACAGGTGTCCTGAGAAGCGTGATACACAACAAATGAATATCAAACAGTAGCCTTATAATATAGGCTACAGGCGCCCAGCGCCCTGAGTAGCGTGAGACACACTAACTGAATATCAAACAGTAGCCTTATAATATAGGCTACAGGCGCCCGGCGCCCTGAGTGACACACAAACTGAATATCAAACAGTAGCCTTATAATATGGGCTACAGGCGCCCGGCGCCCTGAGTGACACACCAACTGAATTTCAATCAGTAGCCTTATAATATAGGCTACAGGCGCCCGGCGCCCTGAGTGACACATCAACTGAATTTCAATCAGTAGCCTTATAATATAGGCTACAGGCGCCCGGCGCCCTGAGTAGCGTGAGACACACTAACTGAATATCAAACAGTAGCCTTATAATATATGCTACAGGCGCCCGGCGCCCTGAGTGACACACAAACTGAATATCAAACAGTAGCCTTATAATATGGGCTACAGGCGCCCGGCGCCCTGAGTGACACACCAACTGAATTTCAATCAGTAGCCTTATAATATAGGCTACAGGCGCCCGGCGCCCTGAGTGACACATCAACTGAATTTCAATCAGTAGCCTTATAATATAGGCTACAGGCGCCCGGCGCCCTGAGTAGCGTGAGACACACTACCTGAATATCAAACAGTAGCCTTATAATATATGCTACAGGCGCCCGGCGCCCTGAGTGACACACAAACTGAATATCAAACAGTAGCCTTATAATATGGGCTACAGGCGCCCGGCGCCCTGAGTGACACACGAACTGATTTTCAATCAGTAGCCTTATAATATAGGCTGCAGGCGCCCGGCGCCCTGAGTGACACACCAACTGAATTTCAATCAGTAGCCTTATAATATAGGCTACAGGCGCCCGGCGCCCTGAGTGACACATCAACTGAATTTCCAACAGTAGCCTTATAATATAGGCTACAGGCGCCCGGCGCCCTGAGTGACACATCAACTGAATTTCCAACAGTAGCCTTATAATATAGGCTACAGGCGCCCGGCGCCCTGAGTGACACACCAACTGAATTTCACACAGTAGCCTTATAATATAGGCTACAGGCGCCCGGCGCCCTGAGAGACACACCAACTGAATTTCAAACAGTAGCCTTATAATATAGGCTACAGGCACCCGGCGCCCTGAGAGACACACCAACTGAATTTCTAACAGTAGCCTTATAATATAGGCTACAGGCGCCCGGCGCCCTGAGTGTGCGTCTGATGTTACCAATTTTCTATTCTATACGAGTGGGACCGGTGAAAAAGACTTCTGATCGGTCTGCAGCCTGATGTCTAATTGGATTTTATATCAACGAAAGTCTGATTGCCCAGCAAAACAAGGAAAAAGGGAAAGAGTTAATAACTACTTTGTTAAAACCGACATACTCAGAAAAAACAAAAAGGGAAGTATGAAAAGCAGTACATTTTTATGAAATACCAAAACTAGGAATGACGCAGTGCAATAGCCTCCAGGTCGTGAGCGAAATTGTTAGACAAAATAGCGTAATGAGAACAATTAATATTCCACAGCGTGGCACTGACAACGGCTAAGATGGAGTGCACAGGGACAGTCGTCAGAGGGGTACGGTTATTAAACTTGAACCATTTTTTATCACAAAATTGGAATGGTTCTTCTGGAACTGCAGGTTCAAACAAATTAACGTGAACCGTTTCTGCTCTCTCATCTACCTGAAAGACGCGTGCAAGCCAAGAGGATGGTTCTGCTGCGGCAGACTGAACGGGGCGGAGAATCATGTCACCGAATTTAATTGCAGTGAGACCAGGGGAAAAAAGGGCACTCTCCCCTTCATCACATCTTGGCCCCAATCCATGGGAGTTGAACACATGTGAAGGGCCACTTTAAGAGTTGTCAACAAAACAAGCAGTAGGGGAGGGGGCTATCGTAAGGAAAATAAAGAAAGATAGGAAGCCCGAACAGAAGATGAATACAGGAAGCGATTACATTTGTATAAGTGTAAGATGAAGAATACAGCATGAGTTTACATTTTGTAGAACTTTAACATGAATAGGCAAGAAAAAGAATTGCAACAAACCACGTCTCTCTAGCGTCTTCCCTGAGATTATTGAGACCCGTTGGTGATCGTTGCCTTGATGTGTGGCAGCTCCTCGTTTTTGTTCATTGCAGAGTGAAAGGGAGGGCGGTAGGTGAACGTTGCCCTGATATGTGGCAGGCTCTCGTCCTTCTTCATGGTCCAGGGAGGGACAGGCCGGGAGAGGTGTAGCTGTAATGAACAATAGTATAGACTATAGATAAGCTGTTATCATTTGGACGGAATTGAGAGCAGCAGATTAGGAGGGGAAAGGAATAGCTTTATGTGCTGAGCGCAAGGTGGCCCCCTGCATACAAAAAAAGGTTTCCGCATTCAATAAATGCTTTTGCTCCTTGGAGTGCTTTTTCGTTAGTTGAGAGATCAGTAAATAGGCATTTTAGTGAGAGAAACAGAGTTTTATATGAGAACAGATTGCTGCATCACTAAATCAGGGGGCGCGCCCGTCGCAAGTACACTGATGTGACTGAGTGAAATAGTTACATTATAATAAAGAGCAGGGAGCGAAATTAGGGTGACAAATAAGTTAATGAAGATGGAACCATTTTGTCCAATCACTGACGTTTCGTGAAGAAGGCACACAAAGGGGAGCGACCGCGCAAAAGACAGTACATACAAAATAACGTTTTTATAAAAGAACAAAGAAGTAAGATAAAGTATTGACAATATGAACAATTTACAGTGACCGTCACACAGATAAACGGGGGGCCATACCCCCTGCGAAATATTGCACTCCACCGGTTTCGCCAAGAGGGCACACAGAGGAGAGCGACCGCGGGAACAAAGTACGTACAATTTAAAGTTTTTAGAAAATAACAAAGGATTAAGATAAGAGTGTTGACAACAAATCAATGTTTATTTTCAAAAAAGAAAATATGAAAGCGAAATTGTTCTATGAATTAAATTCAGCTAAACGAAAGGAAATAATCTAATTTAGGACTTTATATATATATATATATATATATATATATATATATATATATATATATATATATATATATATATATATATATACATACTGGTTTTTAAAGCGTCCAACTGTAACCAAAAATGGCTAAATTATGAATAGTATTCCATTGTTGTACAGGAAAAAGTACGTACAATTTAAATTTTAAGAAAAGAAAAAATAATATTTTCTAACAAATGAATAGGGAAGAGCGATGATGGGTTGTACATTATTCCCCCTCTCCTGCCATCATAGGTGTACATTAAACAAAAAAGGAAAAAGTAAGAAAAACTTGGGGGATCACTTTCACATCACTCCTATAAAAAATCGGCCATTGGTGTATTTCGAAAAACGCCGTAATTGAAAGCTGTGGACAAAAGGAGAACTTACTTAAACGAAATAAAATTGAACGAAAAATAGTCAGATGGCAATGGAGACAAAAGTAATACTTTCGATAACAACAATGGAAAGAAACTTTTTTGCCTGTTTTTAGGTAATGGAGTTCAAACATTTATAGAGAGTAGGAGAAACAGTGAACAAAGAAGAAAGGAGGAATGAGCTAGGCTAGGAGGAGGCAAATGGGCCTGCGAAAATGGGAGGGGCCGATTAAGGCTAATAAAGAAACCTAAAGTCATGTAGACCAGAAAATTTAAGAGAAAAGTAAACGCAGAAGAAGGGGGGAATGAGCTCGATTAGGAGGAGGCAAAAGGGCCTGCGTAAGTGGGAGGGGCCGACTAAGGCTAAAAAAGAAACCGAGAGTCCTGAAGACCAACAAGACTAGAGGAGGAGATTGGATTTGAAAGACTTTAAGACGGAATGCAAAATAAGGGAGGGAGAATACAAAAACAACCTAGGACACATAAATTATACCTGCGACAGTTCCTGATTGAAATGTCTGTATATCAGGCCCATGTTTACAGTTCATGGCTGAAGAGATGGCTATGGCCCCCTTTTGCTGATCGTTGCCCTGATAGGTGGCAGGCTCTCGTCCTTCATCACTGTCCAGGAAGGTGCAGGCCGATGGAGGGGAGCTGTAATGAACAATAGTATATACTATGGGGCCCATACGCGCTGCGAAAAATTGGATTCTACCGGTTTGCCAAAGAGGACGCACTGAGGAGAGCGACCGGGGGGAACAAAGTACGTACAATTGAGGACACACAGAGGAGAGCGACCGGGGGGAACAAACTACGTACAATTTTAAGTTGTTAGAAAATAACAAAGGAGTAAGATAGAGTATTGTTAATAAATCAATGTTTATTTTCAAAACGAAAATACGAAAACGAAATAATTCGACGAATTAAATTCGGCTATACAACTGGAAATAATCTAATTTAGGACTTTATAAATATATATATTCATACTGGTTTTTAAAGGGCCCAAACTTTAACCAAAAATGGCTAAATTTTCAACAGTATCCCGTTGCAGTACCAAATAAAAAATTACGTACAATTTAAATTATAAGAAAAGAATATATACGTCGCAAGTATACTGATATGACTGATTGACATACTTACGTTTTAATAAAGAGCAGGGAGCAAAAATAGGGTGACAAATAAATTAATGAAGAACGAACCATTTTTTCAATCACTGACGTTTTGTGGTGATGGACTGTTATGGGATGCCTCCTTCTAATGAAACGTTGGGGAAAAAATGCTGACATAATTTTTATAATACAAACTTTGTATACTTGATTTCTCTCTTACTGTTGATATGTGCCAGCCTTTCATGGCGTAAACCTATTAGGAGAGAAAAGAAGGGTGAATTTAAGGAAAAATTTTAGATAAAAAGTATGTACCAAAAAAAGGCAATTCCCCCCAGTAAAGTCAGCCGAAACTCTCGGTTTTTTCCTGTATCGGTTCCCCTGTGTGTGGCAGTTCCTGTGCTTGACATACCGTGGCTCGGCAAGACGGCAGTCAGTGATTGGCCGGGTTTACTTGTTCTTTCGAAGGAATGTCGTTTTGGTATCTAATGCCAGAAAACCCTGAAAAGTGATCTTCCATGGCATTTCAAAAATGCAAAAACCTAAAAGATGCGGCAACACTTTGGAAATACCTGGTTGCCTTTGGGAAAGCCCTTTATAGTAGAGGTGAATCGAAAATTATTAGAAATCAATTCTGTAAGCCAGAAATTGTTATAAGTTACAAAAGATATTTTAAATACTCTATGTCTATTCCGATAGATGGAAAAAAAGCGGCAGATTAAACTGCTCATACACATGAATTGCTTATCACAGGTTTTTTTTCGGGCGTGACACAAAATTCCATATATTTCGCCAGATTGTTCTCTTCTCCCTCTCCGTGAAACATGCGTGTGCTGTTACCAATTTTCTATTCAACACGAGTGCGACCGGTGAATAAAATGTGAGGTTATGCGTAATTTTTCGATTTCACCGCCGCTACGTATTTTATGGTTTTTTTGGGATAGGACTTGGGGGGGGGCGCCCCCCCTATTCTTAATTTGTTTTTGACGATTTATAAAAATTTTCTGACCAATAAACCTGACGGGTTTGCGATGGAAAATCGAGGCGACCACAAATTTTCCATTATTTTAATTATACCTTCCATATACTTACCCCGATTTTTCTCCTCTCCGTCTTCGTGAAACATGGGCAACGATCACCAACGGGTCTCAATAATGGAAAATGATCCAGGAGCTCATACACAGAAATTGCTTATCGCAAGTTCGTGTGGGGGCGCCCCCCCCCCTTTTCTTAATTTGTTTTTGAAGATTTATAAAACTTTTGTGACCAATAAACCTGTGCTAACCATCTATTCTTTAAAGTTATATTATACGTACGTTTTGTTGCCCTTGCGTCTGATGTTACCAATTTTCTATTCTATACGAGTGGGACCGGTGAAAAAGACTTCTGATCGGTCTCTCTCCTCTGTGTGCATTCTACACGAGTGCGACCGGTGATTGAAATGTGAGGTCATCCGTAATTTTTCGATTTCACCACCGCTACGTATTTTATGTTTTTTTTTCGGAATAGGACTTGGTGGGGGGGCGCCCCCCCCTTTCTTAATTTGTTTTTGACGATTTATAAAAATTTTCTGACCAATAAACCTGACGGGTTTGCGACGGAAAATCGAGGCAACCGGAAATTTTCCATTATTTTAATTATACCTTCCATATATTTACCCCGATTTTTCTCTTCTCCGTCTTCGTGAAACATGGGCAACGATCACCAACGGGGCTCAATAATAGAAAATGATCCAGGAGCTCACTTCAAATTCTTGTTCAACTTGTCGGGGATTATATAGAAACACTTTTTCAGATATTATGCAAAAGGGGAACATTTTTTTAAAATGAGCAAGCGCAAGTGTGCCCTTGTTTTGCGCGAATTTTTTAGTAACAGTGTGATAAACACTATATTTAATAGAACAAGCGCAAGGGGGCCCCTTGCTATTCCAAAAAAAAAGTTTGCGCTTTTAAAAAGTGGCGTGCTAGAAATTTTCGTTTTTCGTTCGCTGAGATCAATTAAATAGACAGTTTATAGAATAAAGAGAGTACTATATGAAATAAGGTTGCAGTAATCCTATATTTTCATATATCATTTGTTGCGATCTCGTCCACTAGTACATCTCTTTCCTCGACGAAAAGTAGAGGCAACCAGAAATTTTCCATTGTGTAGGGGTGGTTTGCGACAAAGAGTACGAAAGGAGAAAAAAGGGGGCTAAATTAGCTAACTTATCTTCAACGTACACCTACAGCGGTGGGGGGAAAACATGAGGCGGGAAACCATTTTTTGGTCAAACTGTAGAGGGGGTGAACCTCTTCAAATGTACCTCTATGGCGGAAACGCCCCACAGCTTTCCGGGAAAGGGCATACAGAAAACAAGGGGGCGCCCCCCCTCCAGAGTTGTATTCCCAAAAAAAACCATAAAAATACGCAGCGGTGGTAATAAGCCAAATCTGCTTATAACAAAAAACGCTGCGGCCATAGAAGCTCCCTGAATTCTCGTCTTATAATAAACAATAAAATTGACATATCCCTACATTACCTTTATCCTTCATATCCCTACATTAGCTTTATAGCGTATTGTATTCTCTGTAGTATACCCCTCCTTTACAATGTTTGACATTTTTCCTTTCTTTCATCTACAAGAAATAACATCTTCTATTGATAACAGTCAATGATAAGCGTTAGTACCTTATTACAAAACGATTACTTACATTCAATTTGCTCCTAAATCTGAATTTTCTAGAAACCGAGACAACTGCGAAAATCTGGGGAAATGTGTGGAAGGTATAATTAAAATATTTGAAAATTTCTGGTTGACTCGACTTCCCATCGCAAACACAACAGGTTTATTAGTCAAAAAATTTTTAAAAACCGTCAAAAAAAATAAAAAAAGAGGGGGCGCCCCCCACGAGTAATATTTCTAATAAAACCATAAAAATACGTAGCGGAGGTGAAATCGAAAAATTCCCGGGTTTCTCGCAGACCGCCACAAAGAAAAATGTAAACAATAGCCTGAGCACCACCGGTTACGCGAAGAGGGCACACAGAGGAGAGTGACCGACCAGAAATCTTTCTCACCGGTCTCCACTCGTATAGAATAGAAAATTGGTTACATCAGAGGCAAGGGCACTCCCCCTCCCCGAAAATCCCTTCAAGCTGAAATCGTCTCTCGTATAGAATAGAAAATTGGTAACATCAGGCGCAAGGGCAACAACACATACGTATAATGTAACTTTAAAGAATAGATGGTTAGCACAGGTTTATTGCTCAGAAAATTTTTATAAATCATCAAAAACAAATTAAGAAAGAGGCGGGGGCCTCCCACGAGTTCTATTCCAAAACAAAGGAAGCGGAGGTGAAATCGAAAAATCAGTCATTTGATATATACCAAAATTGATTACTTTTGACAAATTTTACTTTTGACCCAAAATCGCCTAAGTATAGCTACTTTGGGTACGCAGTTCTATGACAAAAGTTGCTCAGCTTACTTCGGGCTTTCATGAAATTTGGTATGGGTATGGTTTCGACCACGCTGAGTTCAAATATCGCAAAATTTTTTGATTTAGTGAAATTCTATTATTTTGATTCGTAAGGGGGGAACAAGGCGAACCGAAAAATTTTTTGTCTTCGATTTTGCTGAAAAGTTGTATTCCAGGGTTTTCGAGGTCGCAGAACACGAATCTGAAATCCGTTTTTCGATTGAGCTTTTCTTTAGCTCAGTATAAGCTTACATCTTAAGCTTAAAACCTTAGCTTATACTGAGCAAACGAAAAGCTGAATCGAAAAACAGATTTCAGATTCGTGTTCTGCGACCTGAAAAACCCCTGAATACAACTTTTCAGCAAAATCGAAGACAAAAATGTTTTCGGTTCGCCTTGGTCATCACCCCTTAGGAATCAAAAAATTCGAATTTCGCGAAATCGAAAAATTTTGCGATATTTGAACTCAGCGTGGTCGAAAACGTACCCATACCAAATTTCAGCTCATTTGGTCAAGTTTTGCGGAATCTGGGTCTGGGGGGGGTTATCCTGAAAAGATCCGAATCTAGTTTCTATAATTTGATTTGAGCTTTTAAAGTTGAATAGCTAGCGAGAAATTTCGATTATTCATTTTTCGAATTTTCGACATTTTTGACGGGCCACTGTGGTCGCTAGGGAAGTGATAGAGAAACGCAACCTGGACCGTTAGTTAGTTCAATATATGTAATTCTTGAATATCAAAAGAAATCAGCTCCAGCTTGTAACGTTCGACCTGAGCGACGACCACAAAAATGGTCAAATTTCGCTCTAAGCCGACTTTGCGGCAGCGGCGCAAAAAAAGTTGCGATTGTTAAATTCTCTAGAGGGTACTACTAGACCCTATAGCCCTTTAGGTTGGTACACCGCTGCAGTTCACGTGAAAGCGGCGAACATTATGTTCAATACAACCATCAAATAGGAGAAACCGGAAAAAAACATCGCCACCATAACCGGTCCGGGGAGCAACTTTTTAACGGTAAGTGAGATGAAGTAATCTACTTGGCGCTGGAATCCGCAATATGACGAAGAACGCATAGATGGGGGTCTGGAAGCCACCCCCCTAAGTGCGCTGCTTTTGAACTTTTGAAGAAATATAGACTGCTTTTGAAACTCATATCTTCTGGCAACCTTTGCACAAAATTTTCTTCCGCCATGTTTGAAACACATTTTTGCAGTTTTCTTTTAGTTTAACTTCAAATCTTTTTGCTACCAACGTCCATGCAAAAAAATGAGCAAAATTCCAGACCCACTTTTGAGATGTGGCCATTAACCATATTCGCTGTTTTGGCTGAAAATCGCAGATTTTTCGAACTTTAAATGGCCATATCTCAAAAGTGGAGTGGGTCTGGGAGTTTGCTCATTTTTTGGATGGGCACTGACCCTTCAAACGGCAAACTGGAACCAGCCCAGCAATATAGGCACATCAGACGGCAAAATAGATATATATATATATACGTATATATATATATATATATATACAAGTATATAACAGAAATGCTCCGCACAAAAGTGTGTACCCAAAAGCCATCAAGTTGGCAGGTGCTTGCCGTCGGGCCGCTGAGTTCAAATCCGTCGTAACAGGTGACGGTCACTTTGGTATCCTCTTCGATCGGCTCCACGTAATCCGCCTTTCCGTTTTGTACCAACAGGGCAGGGCAGGTTTCTGAAGCAAAAGATTTAAATATATTAGTACCCATACAAAATATTGTAGCAATAGTACTCCTATTGATGACTCTTGTAAGATTCGTAAGCATTGGCGAGTGTTTGAATTATTTAACACCAGGGGGCTGTGTTAACGATATAGGAATCAAAGCAGGCTCATAAATCGAAATTACTGAAGCATGACGAACAGAAGGAAATCAAAATACAGAAAGCCGTGCAAACTCATATCACTCTATATCAACCATTACGATCTAACTCTTGATATAATCAAAGTAGTGAAAACCGTCCCTAAGCATAGGTCTTACTGTAAAGCTGGGTAGCGGTTCGGACCAGGTCCCATCCGCGGAACAGCTAGCCTTGCTGGCGCCTTCCATGCTGAATCCGGGATCGCAGACGCAGGTGGCCACAGACCCCTCTTGCGGAAGATCCGGGCTGATCGTCTCCTCTCAGTCTACAATCGTATTTCGGGGACAGAGACCTGAAACCGAGAAATGAAAGCGAATTCCGAGACTGCCACTGGGCATTGTTTACATTAACCGCAGGGCAGGGTTCTATAACAAGATAAAACTCAGTTTTCCACAGCCACAGGGAGCAATTTACGGAGTTCGGTTTCAGTTGAGCAGTCAGAAAATTTTAATTTCCTAAAAAATTTAGCGATACTAAGGCACACCTGTGGGTAACTTTTGCAAAACTCATCCCATTTAGTTCTAATTTTGTATGAATACATTTTTGACTGACCTGCAGCAAAATTAGAAAATTTTAAAAATTTTAAATTTTTAAGGGCCTTTTAGTGCAGCGAACTAAACGAGTTAGAAGGGTTAAAATTAGCACAATCCTTTTCGCGCACAGGGTTAAAAGAGTTAAACAGTTCACTTTAACTCGCCTGCAGGGTTAAACGAGCTACATTTTTTAACTCTACTCTTTTAACTCGAGTGCTAAAAGGCACAATGTTTTCGAAGGGGGAACAACGGATTTGTTTGGCGGGATTCGAACCAAGTATCTTCCGCTTTAGACGCTGACGCTCTAACCAACTGAGCCACAGAAGCTTCACTGAAATTAGCTGAATTTGAGTCCAATGTGTACAACTTTAATATATACTTTCCCCAATATTTAGAACTTGATTCCAATGTGTACGACTTCCATCTTGTAAGCTATCCATATAAACGAAGGAGCTTACTTTTGCAGCTGGGTATCTTGTCCTTCCACATCAGGGGGGGGGGGCAGAACAGGTGGTCTGGGGGACTCCGGCCAGCTGGTATCCAGAGTCACAGGTGAAGGTGGCCGTTGACATAGCGGACGACGGGTCGATCGAGTAGTCTACCTGTCCATTGGCCAGGGTTATCTGTGGACAGACCACTAGAAAAAAGCAGACAGCATCATTAAGTTTGCCACCTTTTGACCATCTCCGATTTTGCTCATTATTACATATTTTGTAGTCAGCTTGGATCTGCGAAATGAGGCCAGGGTATTTTGCGTTGACTAAGACAAGTATTCAACATAGGAAAATGAAAAGGTTAATATCGAAACTATAACAAGCACGATCTGTCTTTCACCATATTTTGCAGTCGCCGATGATTGGTCAAGTTTACCTTGTTCCTGTCGTGACCCTTCAAACGTGACCTCGGTTTTTTGTGTTAAATATAGGAAAATGAAAAAGTTACAACTCCTGCCAGACAGATTTATGCTGAAGAATGATATGAATAGACACGTACATTCGCACTCAGGCGGTGGATTGTCTCAAGTCCCATCCGCCTGGCAGGTCAGCTTCTGAGCTCCAACTGGGTTCCCGTCGTTGCAGTAAACTTTAAACTACCAACCAGCCTACTTAATTTTAAGTACTCGCTGTGGACAGAAACCTTTTCGTGAGTTGGTAATCTGCTAATACTGATTCCTAACTTTCGGATACACAATAACCGCATTTTCCCCGGTTTATTTTTCACAATTTTCAATCAACAATCAGCATTAATCTACGGTTAAATAAGATATAATAAATATACAAATCCAAACAAACAAATGTAGACATACGATTTCAGGATCAGCGGGCCGGTAGGCGAGAGCAGCAGGCCAGCGCTAGGCAGCACGTTAAAAAGATGACAGGGCCGGTAGACGAGAGCAGCAGGCCAGCGTTAGGCAGCACGTTAAAAAGATGACTGAAACCAGTATACACAGGCTTGTCCAAGAAGTTGAATATTTTGGAATATGCAAATTAGCCTGATAAATTGAACTTACACTTACATTAGAAGGTATTTACAAAAACTAAAGCCGTGGATTGAACCGTGCCCGCCCGTTTACTGGGCGAGATGCTTAACACTTACGCCACAGACCTTTGGTTTATTTTGACCTTGTAACATATATTAACAACGAACAAAAAATTCGAAACTACATAGAACAATAACTTGTGTGCAATAATAAATACGGTAATGTTTGAGGGAATAAAACTTTTTAACCAAGTGTAGTAAAGGCTTTTAAAAACATTGAATAGAAAAACAAGGACTTTGATCCTCTAGTAACTTAGAGATATACATCTGATGATCAAATATAGTGTGTCACTTCTACAACAAGTCAGTAAGCAAAACTACTGTTTTACTTTACCTTACTAGAAAGCATTCAAGAAAAATCGTGACAAATTGGTTTATAGCTTCTCTTAGCGTAGCCATGAAGGCTGCCGTCTAATAATCACAGAGTCCTAGGTTCGATTCCCAGTAAGACATTTACTTTTCAAATTGTATTTTCATAATGTATTTGCAATCTAGAAGCCAGAAACGTTAATCGACAACAACCATCAAAATTATGCGGAAAGGGGGGCATCTCCTAAGCAAAAGTATATGCTTTCTTACAACGGAAAAAGGGGCATTTCGTAAGCGAATTTAAAGACATGATTTTTGTCATGAAAACAGAGACAGAAAAAATTCATTTATTTTTGTTTGTTCCGTCAACAGTTTGCTATCATCTTGCTCAAACAAGTATATACCCTGAATCAATTTTGAGTCCATCTTCAGTTTCTCGGCTTTGCCTTATCTTTAAACCAATTCTCGTTATTTCAGTATAAAGAACACCTAAAATTGCCGTATTATGCCAAACAGTGGCCGCCATTTTACGGCTCCTCTTGTCAAGGCCTTATTTTGATTTGAAAAGGGCTTGCCGAAAATTTTGCATTTTTGGTCATTTTTCTATCATGATCAAAAAAGAATCTGAAAAATTAGCGAAATGCTTGGCCCTAGGAATAGACAAGGCACAATACAAATGTCTCATTTTTAATGTAGGATGGTGAAACAGAACTCACAGCTCATCAACTATATATTATCAACTTACTTAAACAGATTAATATTAGAAGGACACTAAGAAAATAAAGGCCGAAGTCCCCATCATAAGTGTTAGTCGGATATTTTAGTTTTGCCTGAAATCTTCCCCTGACTTATTGTTTCTCGCAAATAGATTCCTGTATGTAAAAGTATTTGGTGAAAAAATAAATTCTTGCAGAATAGAATAGTTCAGTACATCAAAGTAGCTAGCCTAGCAGAAACTTGTTGAAAAAAATTTAACCGGAAGTGGGTTTCGAACCCACACTTATGACTTCAAAGTTCGCCGCTCTAACCACTCGGCCATTCCGGCTTTGAATAAACGGTTCAAAAAGAAGCCTATGAAACGTGAGCGAGTGATTTCCAAAAAATAAATGGCAAAGGGGCGCCGGGAATCGAACCCATACACCATACTGATTTGGAGACCAACAGCTTTACCACTACACTACACGGGCAATGAAACCCATTCAAATGAGGCTGCAAGGCTACATGGCCTATATATATGTTAGCGGACACATGCTATGAATATGGTGTTTCCGCTTAAAGAACCCATCTGGTTTTTGTTGTGAATATTTTTGTTCTTTGATAAGAAGGCAGCAGCGGACCTGATGGAAAAATGTTATTTCTATTTTTAAGCTTCTCTTTTCATCACAAAGGAATCCGTTAGTTTAGCTCGTACTGATCATGGTAATCGGGAAGAATAGGTAACATATGTGGGAAAATCTGAAGGAATTAAGGTAGACAGTATGAAGAACACGTTAATTCTCTTAAACATTCTCTTTTTATGCTTCTATTTCTAAACAAGTGAATACTGAATTAAATAAAAGAATATTGCATGAATCAGCTGGGGAGAATTTAGTATATTTCATATATTACGTTTATTTGATTTATGCTTATCGTTTCAGCCGAATGCGATTGTATTTGGGAGAAGACAGTACAAGATTAACAAAACATACATATTTGAGCTTAGCTATAATTTAACTTTTTAAGCTCTCACAAAGGAATAATGAGTTAAATAATAGAATATGGCGGGAACAGGATATTTCATTAAACAAAATTGCAGATTGTATTTGGGAGAAGACAGTACAAGATTAAAAAAACATACATATTTGAGCTTAGCTTTAATTTAACTTTTTAAGCTCTCACAAAGGAATAATGAGTTAAATAATAGAATATGACGGGAACAGGATATTTCATTAAACAAAATTGCAGATTGTATTTGGGAGAAGACAGTACAAGATTAAAAAACATACATATTTGAGCTTAGCTTTAATTTAACTTTTTAAGCTCTCACAAAGGAATAATGAGTTAAATAATAGAATATGACGGGAACAGGATATTTCATTAAACAAAATTGCAATTCATAGTTTAAGCTTCACCTTCTGCGATTCTATTCTACTCGGAATCGATCCCATGCCCCATACTGTTTGTGAGCCCAATACATATACCACTACACTACAAAAGCAATGAAACCTATACGGATGAGGCTGCACGGCTAGAAGGCCTATATATATGTTAGCGAACACATATGTAGTGATACTAAAAGAATGCGCCGTTTCCTATACGTTATAGAGAGTCACTAATTTATTTGAAAAGTCTTTGGCTTTCCGTTAGTTTAAATCGTACTGATCATGGTAATCGGGAAGAATAGGAATCATATTTTTTATATCAAACTAAAAATAACTGTGACCAAATAATAGCTTTGTTTCTTTCTACCTATTCTTTTTTGAAGCAGTTGGCCATGTCCATCTGGTCGGTGAGGAGAGAGTCTCGGATTGTATTGCGCTAGAAAAAGGTTGAGCTGGAAAAAATGTTAGATAATAAGAGTTATTTTGTAAATATTACTGGGTGGAGGCGGGGCATATAAAAATCAGTGGATCTAAGACAGTACAAGATTAACAAAACATACATACTTGAGCTTAGCTTTAATTTAACTTTTTAAGCTCTCATTTCATCAAAATATAAGGCTTAAACAATTAACAAAAACAATTTGGTTTAAACAGATAAAAATTGTTTGAACATCATTGGAACCAATTCTAGATAAATCAAAAGGAAAAATAACTTTATTTCGTTAAAGGTCTCCATTTTCCGTCAATCTGATCTAAACTTTATTTCTTTAGGCTTTACCATTGACCCGTCAATCTTTAATTTATTTCAAAAAGCTTCTCCTTTTGGAAAACGCACACAGAAGGCAGGGGGAGACACACTAATTTAAAAAAAGGGAGGGAGACACACTAACTCAACATCAAGAAACAGGGGGGCACACTAATTGAATCACCAAGAGACGCATAAATTCAATTTCGCCTAAGAGCGAGACACATAAACTAACTTACAGAGAGTGCGAGACACACTAACTCTATAATACAAAAGTGTGAGACATATGACAAAGCTAACGTTACCCCTTGCGAGACGCACTAACAGGCCGCCCCCCGAGGGGGGTTCTGGGGCCTGGGCTTTCGTGTGTCGATTATCTTGACAAACATTGACGAAAGAACGTACACTTTACACGCCTATGTGCGAAGCTGAAAAAAGCGACAGACGAAAGCGGAGCCGTTCTGGGGGTCCAAGCCCCCCAACCCAGACAAGGTACAATCACTACCGTCGTCGGGGACAAGGTAACGAAAAAATGGAAAAGGGGTAAGCAAATATAGCCAAACAAATCAAGTTTTTACATTAAAATTTTAAAAAATTTTAGCTAAAATGTTTAATTTTTCTTGAATATCTGGCAAAGTTTTGAAATTTATCTTAAAATTAAAGATTTTGTTGCAAATTTTAATCAAAAATAGCAGTTTTTAATAAAATTAGCCAGAATCCAGAGCCAGCGGTAGTGTCGGCGGTAAAGCGGTTTCATCAGGTGATAGGTTAGATACTGCGCATTAAACTAACGTATAGTTTATTCTGCCTCAAAATCAACTTGCTTCTAGAAATCAATTAGTTGATTGTATCAAGAGTACATAATACATAAGAGTATGACAGCAGGCATACTCTATGTATTATAAGGCTGTTACATCCGATGCGCGCTATCGACCTATCCCCCCCATAAAATGTCAAAGAAATGCGCCCGCTATGTTTACATGCAACAGACGCACGTTGAACCAACTGACTAGTTGTGTTTTCGTTCTAAAGCGTGCAAGCATAGCGCTCGAATCTGCTTTTAGGGGTCTGATTTAGGGGGGGGGTAAGCCGATAGCGTGCAGAGGATGTAGCGAGCTGATAATACATAGTGTATGACGCTTGTCATACTCTTATGTATTATGTACTCTTGATTGTATGCAGTGGAACTTTAAAATTCGCACTTTTGCTGACTTTGACGGCTTCTAATTTTTTCTAGGTGCATCGGGGACCCTTCAATGCTTACATCCGACATGGGCTGTAAATTTGTTAAAATTTGTTGAATGGGTAACGCAAGGTCGTCGTCGTCCTGCCGTCGTCGAGGAAAAGGGGCAACGAAACAATTGAAAAGGGATAAGCAAAAATAGCCAAAAAATTTAGTTTCTCCACTAAAATCTTAAAAACTTTCCGGCTTCGTCGGAATTTTTTAGCTAAAATGTTTAATTTTTTGTGAATATCTGGCAAACTTTTGAAATTTATCCAAAATTGAAGATTTTGGTGCAAAGTTTAATCAAAAATAGCTGTTTTTAATAAAGTTTGCGTTAATTTTTTGAAAATATTACAAACTTATTTTTGAGGTGCAAGCCTTCCCCCAGAAAATTTTCGTTCAAGGTGCAAGCACCCTCAAATATTTTTGGGGGCAAGCCTCCCACAACCCGACCCTACTTTAATGTATGATTTGCCGTACAGTATAACCAAGAGTGCATAATTGCACTATATATAAGAAGAAGAGTAAGCCACTAGAGGGCTCCTCTTCTTGGCATTGCGTAACGGTGCTCCGACCAAAATATGCGAATGCTCGCCCGTTTGGTGTGGGGGGGTAGCTCTCTTCGACAAAGCATACCCCCCCTCCGTTTGGTGGGGGGGTAGCAGAAAAGAGGTCCCCGTTTGGTGGGGGGGGGGTAACCAACAGCCAATCAGTTTGCAGAGACCCCCTCCCCGTTTGGTGGGGGGGGGGTAGAGCAGAGGATTACGGTAGTTTTTGTTCTATTTGAAAATGGGTCCCCGTTCGGTGGGGGGGGTATGCAAAAGTGGTCCCCGTTTGGTGGGGGGTATGCAAAGGGGTCCCCGTTTGGGGGGGGGGCCGCCAACAGCCAATCAGATTCAGCCAATTTCAGACTGACTTGGTGACCCCCCCCCACACGGGGACCCCCTTCGGCCTGCCCCCCACCAAACGGGGACCCCTTTTGCATACCCCCCCCACCAAACGGGGACCCCTTTTGCATACCCCCCCACCAAACGGGGACCCCTTTTGCATACCCCCCCCCCACCTAACGGGGAGGGGGTATGCTTGTCGACCCCCCCCCACCAAACGGGGGAACATTCGCGTATTGTGGTCGGAGCACCGTTACGCAATGCCAAGAAGAGAAGCCCTCTAGTGGCTTAGTCTTCTTCTTATATATAATAGAATTATGAACTCTTGGTATTACTGATTGGGGTTTTGATTCCACCAATCGAATATACTTTGTTTTCGACATTTTGTTCTGTTTGGACTTAAACGCGTGATCTGTGTTATTATGCTTCTCGAAAAAAGCGGGGAAAAGTTTTGCCAGTCTTGTGCACTCAATCGCGGATAAAAGGTGTGCCTGTTCAGCACAATAAATAGTTTGGTGACTACGTTCCTTTTAGAGGTGTCAAAACAGTCGAATATCCGGCCATACCTGTTCTGAACTTTGAAACTTAATATTTCGACAGCTATTATCTCAGTAACCGTTTGGCCCGGAAGGCAAATTAATTAAGATGACGTTTGGCTTATGACTGACAAGTCTCAACCTCAATTACACACTTCGCATCTACTGTAATTTCTAAATGACAGCGTTTTTACAGCCACCTGACCCCAGTTGGTGCTCCGGTTAGGGGTAGTGCCAGCTTAGAACGTATGCATTCTTGAGGGAATGGGGATGCTGACACTGAATAATTACCAAACGTTGTTCATAAGAGATGTTGAATGCTACCAATGCGTGGGATGAACCTGTCCTAGTAGTGGGGCGAGTTTACCGCAGTCGTTATCTTTGAATAGTTAAAGTTGATTTGAATCAAAATTTAAATCGCATCAACCAACTGATTGCGCGGTACCTTATACAATGACAATATAAAGGTAGATCGGTAGGTATAGTAATGAAGTTGCTGTTATCCCTGCTTTAGATGACAATTGCAGGTCAAGTTTACTGGAATAATGGATAAATTACAGAAAAATGTAATAATAATATTAACAATAATCATAATAATAACAACAACAATAATAATAGTAATAATAATATAATATATATTAGTATATCTAATAATAATATTATTACTAGTAAAAATAATATTAATTACGCTTTAGTAATGACAATGAAATGATAGGTATTACAACGATATCAAATTGCAGTTCACACTGAACCATTAAATATACATGCTACGACATATGATACACGGATAGTCGATTTTCCCATTTTAGATTGCATTTCAAGTTCAAGGCAAGCTGAGAATTTAGAAAACTGGTCAGACGGAGCTTCGGTTATTTCTTCTGAGCATCGATTTTTCAAGAATAATCTGACTCACCCAACGTCCAAAAGAAATGGGAAACCCCTGTGAGTAAGAAGTTATTGAATGAAGTTATTCCAGCCCCTTTTTGCCAGTTCAAAAACATAACCAGCTAAAAATTGACGCTTTCGTATCACTCGTTCCCATGTTCCAATTCTGTTTGGACTCTGCAAGACTTCATTTTTGTCGAAATGTTCCTAAGGGAGGAGCCATCAAAAACTGAATCACACAACTGATTGACAAGAAGGGAACTAAAATTCGAGTCCGGTGATCTTGACAACTAAATAAATTTTGGATTTCGTGGATTTTTTCACCTCTCATTCCTAACTGTAGATGTTTTGACCAATAACTAAGATTTTGCATGAGGGCTCACTGGAGGAACTTTTATCTTCAAATCTTAATTCAGCATTTAATTTCGTAAATTTGTAAGATGAATCAGAGCAGTTTTTTGGGTTTTGCTGCGGCTCTCTGGAACAGTGAATCTAAAATCCTATTTTATTCAACTTTTTATTAGTTCTGTGTAAGCTTACAAATAAGATTACAACATGAACTCTCCTCTCGTCGAGCAATTTATATATATATATATATATATATATATATATATATATATATATATATATATATATATATATATATATATATATATATATATATATATATATATATAAGACAACTAAAAACAGTTTCAGATTCCTGCTTCACTTCAGCACCCCAGAGTCATACTATGTAACTGTTTAGAAAATTAACCCTTACCAACTTGCAAATTTGTTTTCCAATTATCCAATTTTTTCAATGTTATATCCAGCCAAAAATGTATTACCATGCAAACTTTTAACATTGTTGGTCAAAGCACAAAATTTTAAGGCAGTGGGGAATGGAGGAAAGAGCATGAGAACCTGCCACCAAATCTGGTGTCTTACATGTAACCAGCCATACCTGAACGGGAGGTCAAATTTAACTGACCCTTGTGGAAGCAAATTTCGGTACCCCTTGTGAGAGCGACTTTTCTTAGGGGTACTTTTGAAGGCGATTTTTGCCATTTTTTAACAAAAAACCGCTATTTTTTAGCCAAAACACGTTTTTCGGACGTTTTTTTAGCTAAAAACAGTGATTTTAAGTTAAAAATTCCGGCGAAGCTGGAAAATTTTTGGAAATTTTAGTCATAAACCCTATTTTTTGGGCGATTTTCTTACCCCTTGTGGCCAATTTTCTTACCCCTTGTGGACGACTTCGCCGAGGGGGGGAAATTCCCCCCTTTCCCCCCTTGTCCACCTGTGTAACCAGCATATAATCGTACTTGTCTATGATAACTAAACTGTAACATTCATAGTATCACTTCCTTGCATTAAAATAAAACAGTTATCCAAGTCAGGTCGGCGATGTTTGCCACCAGATTTCTGAGAGAAAAACCTGTGCTGGTTGATCAGGTAGTTTAGATTTTCTCGAGCTCTCAGTTTGACCAAATTGTCTTTCAATTTCAGCTGCATGAATTCCTGGTAGAAACTGTATTCCATCCACTTCAAAGCGATACCATCGACCATGAGTCGCTTTCGCTCTTGAATCAGACCTCTAAGAATATCCTGGAGTACCTCTTCCATGGCTTCGACTTGAATCCATTCCAGATTTGGCAAAGAGCCCAACGTCTTTCCTAAGTCCTGACCAAATTCTGGCAAATAGCCGACTTCATCAGGCACAAAGAAATAGTCAATGTGAATCGTTCTAAGGCTATGCAAACCCGTAAGAAAATCGATATAAACATTTAGCGGTAAACTTCTTTGGGAATTAGCTTCGTAATCGTTGGGAATCCTAAGCTTCAGACTTAGTTTGGAAAGATTTTGGATCTGCTGATTTTTGATCACTTTTCTGGGATCAACTTTGGTGTCAGTTATTTTGAGTGAACGAAAATTGGGTCCAACGCGAATTCCGGCTTCTTCGCCGACAAAATCCATCCTATCTATTTCAAGCTCAATCAAAGCTGGACAAAGAAGTTCAAAGTTCACATTTGTAGCAGACAATTTTAGATGAGTGATACCATGAAACATTCTAGAAAAAGAAAGAACTGAATTCTGATTGGTTAGGTTAATCCCAAGACATGAAAGACTGAGTGATCGAAGATTTGGCCACAATGGTACTTTTTCGTCATTTTTGCCGAATTTCCAGTCGATTTCTTCATCAATACTGAGATTCGCGCTTTCCAAACGAGCGAGACTTCCCAGACAATTTTCAATGAAATTCTGAACAGAGAAAGGATCTTGATAGACTGAGCAGTCCAGATATTTCAGATTTCGATTAGCTGGAATTATCGATTCCAAAACGTCAGCTCGTACGGGCTTTAAAGTGAGCTGCTGGATTAAACCAGATCTGGTTAATCCCGACAGTAAGGCTTGAGGAATATTATTATTCACTCGTAAACTGTTCAACTTTGGAAATTCCAGCTGAGCTAGCTGCGTCAGCGAAATCTGAGCTGAGTGCTGAGTGTAACCAAGGAAACTCAGTTCTTCCAAAAACAGACAATTTCGACTTAATGCCGTTAAAGACTGATAGCTCAACCAACAATCAGGAACGACGAAAGATTTCAGTTGACAAACCGAACTACCAAATTCCGGAACCAGAGTCGGATTTCCGGTATCGTAGAACGGCAAAACCGATATCGAATCGAGCTTCGGTGGCACAAACTGGGTAAAACGGTTTTCATCTCTAAACATGATCTCCAGGGAATAGGAAACCGCTTTTCGATCTGTAGTGAGAAATTCGGTCAGTTCCGATAGTTCACTTTGATTCAGATGTTCGCTTTCGTTCGTTTCGACATGATGAAATATTAAGGAAATGTGTTTCGGTAGCACTTCAAGTTGCCGGAAACCTTTTGGATTCGCCAACTGAACTCCCAGGGTATGCAAATTAGGAAACGCCTCGCCGATTTTCACCAAAATCGAGTCCTCAACAGGGCTCAGCAAATACAGCTCTTTCAATCCGCGAAATCGATTCATCATCCATTCAAGTCGACTGTTAAGATGTTTATCGGTATGTCGAAGATAAAATATTTCGACCACAGCAATTTCCAACTCGACGGCTCCCAAAGCGAACGTATCCAAATTATGATAGGATTGAAAGACTGCGTTGCGAAATCGTTTGGAGACTATTTCCAACGGAATTCGACGACGCCACGGAATCAGGCGAAATATGTCCACCAGAATGTGATGTGGCAATTCATGCAACGGACAGGTTTCGGTTGCCTTGGACATGATAGAAATAACAGAGATAAGGAATTCTTGATCTGAAAAAGATTTAAACAATTACGAATTTTATGACCGATTACAAAAATTGTGAAAAGAAACATTGACAAGGGAAACCGTCGACAAAAAACAATGCAAAAACATTTAAAGTATTGATTTTAGTCAAAACTAAAGTTTGACCAAAAAAATGTAAAAAGCGAAATTGTTGTCTTTATACATATCTCAAAAGCGCTTCAAGATCAAGATAGCTACCACAAAGTATATATTTTCTGAGCCGAATGATTAGATCTTTCTTTTCGAGAAAAGCGTTTCTGAACTTTTCCATTCGATTTCAAATTGTATATACCGCTTTTATATGTCCAGTATGTTTTGTAAGCGCTACTATCGCGAGTTTTTCAAGTACAGTTTTTCCTAGCCAGAATGTCATACACACTTAATTGTACTTTTTTTGGTTAAAACTGCGTGAGGTGAGTTATTCCATTTCTTTCGATTTTCAAAATCTTTTGATCTGTACAGCTTTTTCGACGTTGTCTGGCTGATTGAATGGAAAAATAGAAAACAGAAAAATGGCTCAATGGACAAATTTTGCGATTAGATTTTCAGGACCGCCTAAGCGTCTGCTTTTACCTGATATTACTGTTTGTGGTATTTAAAAATTGGAAATTCGAGTTTTTAAAAAAATTGCTTTTTGGCCCAAAATTTCGGCTAAACGCATCCAGCAAAAGTGAGTAAAAATAACAT